>VDFB02055755.1:0-30129 GCA_007258455.2 Sequoia sempervirens
AAGAACACACTTCCTACAACTTGATGATGAAATAAGACTCACAACCTCTATATATATATACCCATTCTTTATGCCAAAGGATATCACCTAGGCCGACTTAGACACACCCTATATAAGACTTAAGGCAGAACCCTAAACAACTAAATAACAATATACTAATGATAATATGACTTAATAGAGAGTTAAGATAGCCACAAGCCGACTATTCATAACCCGATGTACAATAATATTAAGGGCGTAGCAAAGTCCTCATAAGATCTTGGAGAATTTACAGGGAAGAAGCTTGAAGTCAGTCACTTGATGATCTTTGGCTGTCCTGTCTATATTCATGTTCCCAAGGAAAAGAGAACCAAGCTGGAGACTTCTGGCAAGAAGGGAATATTTGTGGGCTATAGTGAAAACTCAAAAGCATACAAAATCTACATTCCAAGTCAGAAGGTGATAGAGAAGGTGATAAGATCAGTAGGGATGTCACATTCGAGGAAGATGTTGCATTCAGGAGATCCAGAGGGATTCATATGGAGATTGATAATGAAGAGTCTCCTCAGGATATGGAAGTTGACCATACTCACGAGATTCAAAGGAAGTCTATGGAACCAAAGGAAGATCTTGATCCTGTTGAACCCTTGGAACTTATTGATGGGCCCACCATTGTTATTGGGAGAAAAAGACCTCTATGGGCCAGACGTACTATGCAAGAGGCTGAAAGTTTTGCAGCTCCTAGAGGCACATTCAGAGAAAGCAAAAGGCCACATAAGTTCTCCAGTTATGTTGCCTTGATGAGTCAGATTATAGAATCCGAGCCTACCTGTGTTGAGGAAGCATCTAGTCATCAAGTTTGGAGAGATGCTATGACAGAGGAGTATCAGTCAATTCTTAAAAATGATGTTTGGGATATTGTTCCTAGACCCGAGGGCAAGTCTGTGGTATCTTCTAAATGGCTATTCAAGATTAAGCATGCTGCGGATGGAAGCATTGAGAAGTACAAGGCAAGATTTGTGGCTCGTGGATTCTCTCAGAAAGAGGGAGTTGATTATGATGAGACTTTTGCTCCTGTTGCTCGCTACACTTCAGTTAGAACTATCATTGCTATTGCTGCATCTAGAGGATGGAAGTTTCACCAGATGGATGTGAAGACAGCCTTTCTCAATGGAGTGATTGAGGAAGAGGTTTATATAGAGCAACCTGATGGATTTGAGATTCATGGGAAGGAGTCTCATGTTTGCAAGCTGAAGAAGGCCTTGTATGGTCTTAAGCAGGCTCCTCGTGCATGGTACGAAAGGATTGATCGGTACCTATCAAGCTTGGGTTTCTTGAAGAATGATGCTGATTCAAATCTCTACTTCAAGGTAATCAATGGTGATGCATTAATTTTGGTTTTATATGTTGACAATCTGATCCTTACTGGAGAAGATCACCTGATTCTTGAATGTAAGAAGGAATTGACTTCTGAATTTGAGATGAAGGACCTTGGGCTCATGCATTACTTCCTTGGCTTAGAAGTCTGGCATAAACTAGATGGAATGATTCTAAATCAAGGGAAGTACACCATTGATATAAGAGATTTGGCATGATGGATTGCAAATCCATGTCTACACCTATGGAGACCAATCTACATAAATTGAAGGAGGCTGCAGCTAGTTCAGATTTGGTGGATCCTACATTGTACAGACAGCTGATTGGATCCTTGATGTATCTAGTTAACACTAGACCTGATATTTGCTATGCGGTGAGTGCACTTAGCCAGTTTATGTGTGATCCGAGACAGATACATCTTGTTGCAACTAAACATATCCTGAGATACTTGCGTGGCACAGTTGGATATGGGTTAAGGTATACTTCAGATGTAGACTTGGAGTTACATGGTTTCACTGATTCTGATTGGGCAGGTTGTGTCATAGATCGGAAGAGCACCTCTGGTTGTTGCTTCAGTTTGGGTTCTGCTATGATTTCCTGGTGCAACAGGAAGCAGTCATCTGTAGCATTGAGTACAACAGAGGCCGAGTACATAGCAGCTTGTATGGCAACTTGAGAAGCAGTGTGGCTTCGTAAGCTTCTTTCAGGATTGTTTGGACAATCAATGGAGCCTACTATCATTCATTGTGATAATCAGAGTTGTGCGAAGGTTTCTATCAATCCTGTGTTTCATGACAGATCCAAGCATGTTGAGATTAAGTACCACTATATTAGAGATATGGTACTACGTAAGGCTATACAGTTGAGGTACATTAGCACTGATGAGCAGACGGCAGATATTCTCACCAAGCCTCTCGCTAGGATAAAGTTTGTGTACTTTTGAGATAAGCTTGGTATGGTGGAGAATCCAGCCTTAACTGAGTAAGAGTCTCAATATCAGTGAGCCTTGTTAATGCATTTTCTTTTGAGACGGAAGAATTTGAGGTTCAAGCCCTTGTTAATGCATTTTGTTCTGAGACGGAAGAATTTGAGGTGAAAGCCCTTGTTTTCATCCTCTGAGCTGAGTCATGGTGAATGTCATGTGTGAGACTCCATGACATATGTTGTACTTGTGTTTCACCCTCTGAGAGAGTCATGGTGAAAGTCACGTTGAGGTGACATCACGCAAGTGATGAGCACTTGTACTTACCATTTTATGGTTGATATCGAGACGATATCTAATATCACATTGAGGTGATATTCTTCTCTTCATATCTGGTTGTAGGCAATGATGGCTGATGGACCTCATATTGAGATGATTCGTATTGTGCAGCTGGAAGTTCTCTCCCTAGCTGAGAGGGAGTGTTAATGATAATACAGCTTCAGGCGATCCTTCCAGCTCAACCCTATTGGAGGAAACATAAATTAAATGATAGCCCGTCGGCTATTTAATTTATTGTCTTATATTTATGAGGAGGCGCGAATGTCTTGAGGCCGACCTCTCTTGTATTATTTATGATTTTCTCTCTGTGGCCGACTTCATTTCTGGAAGTTAATTTGTCTTGGCCGACGTGTTATTTGCTCTATTCAATTTGTAATTTTTTGATTGAGGCCGACCTTGTTCCTCAAGAGGTGCGATCTCATATAGGACTGTATATATAGAAGATTAGTTCACTCCTTTGAAAAATAATCTAGTGCGAATTATCTTCAAAAGGCGAATTTCCATTTAGTGCGAATTTCCTTAATAGCAGATTGTGAACCAATAAAGAACAGAGATTGCAAATATTGCCAAGTGCGAATTCTGTAAGTTCATATTCTGTCAAGTGTGTATATTGCTAAGTGCGAACTCTGCCAAGCGTGATTTCTGTCAAGTGTGAATTCAATCAAGCGCGATTTCTGTCAAGAGTGAATTCAGTCAAGTGCGAATTCTATCAAGAGATTCAAGATCAAATTGCGAATTAATCCAAGGGCAGGTTGCGAACTCTTCTAGAGCATAATTTGTTGTGCCAGGTTGTTATCTGTTCCTGTATCTTCTACAGGTGCTGAATACTAGTATTGTGTTAGGCCTCATTGTAAAGAGAATTGTTGCCACTGTTTTTTAAATATAAGAGAGATCTTTGTTGCTGGGTTTTTTCTCCCTCAAGAGGAGGGTTTTCCCAGGGTATCTGCTGTGTTATTTTGTCTGATTTTGAATTAATTTTCTGTGCATATAATCTGTTCATCTAAAATTTACAGCTACAACTTCAACCTCTCTCTCTGCCTGGTCCACCCAATCAAGGTCCTCGTCACTAAAGATTGCATTTGTAGCCTCAGTGATCCACTTAGACTATGGATCAACCTCCTCTAGCCTAATCGAGGTGGAGTCGTGGTAAAAAATCTTCCTGTATCTGAGGCGAAGGTTGTAATGAACATACACCAAATCATTCATCCTCTCCACTGATAGTCTATTGCGCTTCTTGGAGTGTATGTGCTCAAACATACTCCAATTGTGCTCACAACCAGATGAACTGCATGGCTGGCTCAATATACGAATGGCAACTTTTTGAAGGTTCGGTGTATCGGAACCAAACATTTCCACCAACTATCTGAAATGAGAAAAAGAAACAAAATCAATCTCATTTCCAACTTTAATTTTCAAGTTTCAAGTTTCAAGTTCAACATTTAATAATAAATTATAATATAAAAAGATGAAAATTATGTCCTTAAATATATTTTTACCTGGCAGTAATGTCGGCCTACTCTCTTTGCACAACTGACGTGCAAAGAAGTCTCCTCGTGCCTTAGTGAAGGCATCTATCTCGTGCACTATCTGTGTAGTAACTGGAGGCAACATCCACTCTATCGTTGAGTAGAGCCCAGTAAGAATCTCTCTATTTGCATGTAGATCACGACTGAAATGGAAGGCCGGATTTAGGAAACATGTGGCTGCATGGATGGGCCTATGAAGTTGGTGGTGCCATCTTTCATCAATGATCTCCCAAATGGGACGATACTTCTCCTCAACTCCACCATAGACGGATCTAATAGCCTCTTTGGCCCTATCCATGCCCTCATATATGTAGCCCATTGCGGGCTTCTCCCCATCAGTAACTTGTAGGAGAACTACCAAGGGCTCGACAAACTGCAAAGTGCAAACATTGTGAAACATTAACTTAAGTAAGTGTGAAGTTGTGAACGAAAATAAACAAATAAAAGTAAAATATGAATAAAAATTAAAAGTAAAACATAATGAAGAATTAAATTTTACCTTCACAATCTCTTCCGCTGGTGTCCAAGACCCTGGCTCATCAAAAATGCAATCAGCCACAACAATCCTTGCAGTGCTTGTAGCATAGGATGAGGAAGACCACTCCTCACCAACAAACATGCGCCTTAAAGCTGCCCTTGACCGAATCAAGGATTGCAATGTGATAAAATTAGTTGCAAACCTAGTGATGCCAGGACGAGCCAACTCCCTCAACCCCGTGTATTGCCTCATAAGGTTAAGCACCCATGTGTGATTGTATACAAATTTGCAAATGTTTTTTGCGGAATCCACACATGTTTTGATCCATGGGAGCTTCCCAAGATCCTCCAATATGAGGTCAATGCAATGGGCGACACATGGAGTCTTGAATATAGTAGGGTGCCTCTCCATCAATAATCTACTAGCAACAACATAATTTGCTGCATTATCTGTCACCACTTGAACTACATTCTCTTCTCCCACCTCAACTATCACCTCCTCTATAACCTCACAAAGGTATGTGGCATTTTTGATTTGAGCGGAAACATTAATGGATTTGATGAAGATGGTGTGACTTGAAAAAATAAGCAAAAGTTAAAACTAATTATTCAATAAATTAAAAAACATAAATCAGCCATATTAAATTATTAATCACTAAATCAAATTCAAATTTCAAATTATTCAATGCATTGAGAGAAGTACAATTACCTCTAGAGGAAACTAGAAAATTCAGCAGCGTCCTATTTCTCCTATCAGTCCAACCATTAGTCATGATGGTGCGATATGACCTCGTCCACTGCAAGTGCTGCTCCACTAATTATGCTTTTACATCTGCCACCTTTTGAGTCAAAAGTGGGCCCTTTAATTCATCTTCAATAGGGGCTTTGAACCCCGCCCCACATATTGTTATGGCATCAACCATGTTTTGCCAAAAAGGAGACCTAAAACATGTCATAAATAAATTAATAAGTTACTTAGATAAGTATTGTAAATGTAAAATGAAAAGTTTTAAGTTTTTAACTTTAACTTTGAATTCGATAATGAGATACATCTAGATTCTAAAATTTAAATATAAATTTTAAAACAATTAAATGAAAAAGAATTACCTGGCTACATGGAAGGGAATGGTGCAATAGTACCAGAAGTCTGCAATTGTTTTCTTTGCTGCATCATGTACATCCTTGTTCCAACCCATGCTCTCAAGTGATGGTTGGGAACCAGGAGTAGTGCGTGGTACAAAATATGAGTCCACCATAGATTTACAAACTCTAGGGCCAATGCTAACACTCCCACTACCACTAGCAGTAGTAGCGCCAACAACACTAGGAGTAGTACTAGTAGTACGCATAGCTAGTGCGGTAGCACAAGCACTAGCACTAGGACGGTATGGAGGCATGGAAGAAGCATCTCCAACAACACCAAGTCCTTGTGGCTGTCCAACTCTCACCAACTCCTCCCTCTGCCTTTTTTTCGTTTCTTTTTGCAATTCAAATGTTTCTAATTGCACCTGCACTTCACGAACAACCTCAAGAGGTGCTAGTGTGCAGCCCACTGCATTATGGATGAGTAGGTAGGCAATATGATATTTCAATCTATTTATTCCTCCATGATATATTGTTTTGCAATATTTACATTTTGCCTCTCCTTTTTTCATTCCGGGATATATTTCAGCATGCTTCCAAGCAGGGTCTTTTCTGCCTGGGGTTTGACTTTGAGACTTTGTGAAAATATGGTTTGATTTGCAAATGAAAGTGGCTGCAATAACAAGTAGGGTTTCTAAAATTATTCAAGTTGCAAGTAGGGTTTGTAAAAAAAAAATGCAAACTCAAAAAAACAATGATTTTACAAATTACAATGAATTTTTTGTTTAAAAAACACAAAAAAACCAATTAAAATCAAACTTACCTCTTAAATCTAACTTGGAATGCAATGCAAACTCTTCCCAATTGCTGGTAATGAGCTCTCAATGCACCTCCTTGCTGTTATGAAGCTTCCCAAATGATTTAACAGCTTGGATTTGTCTTTAACAGTTTGCTGGTTGCCCTACAATGATCTCTTCCTTTTCTTCACAACTCTCTCTTCTCCTCCTATTTTGCCAAATGAATGAAATGAGGTTGCTTTTAGGGCTAAGGAGATAATATAAGTAAAAAAAAAATATAAAAAAACTTTAAGTTATGTTTTTTTTTTTGGCCTTTTTGGCCTTGGTTGTGCCGGCCGCATTCAGGGCTCAAGACTCTTTTGGACGCGGCGCGTCGGGCGAGTCCGGCTAGGACGTGGGCAAACTCGGCCGCGTCCGCGTCCAGGCTCCCAAGACGCGGCTAGGGGTGCTTGGCTCGGGACTCGCCTAGTCCAGGTGAGTCCGGGCGAGTCCCGTTTCTGTGGTTTTAACAAACATCATTCATCTATTTCACATGGCGGAGGAGACGCAAAGCATTATTTTTGGTATGGTATTTCTTAGTTTGCAGTATGTTTGAAATGTGAACGTATTATAGTTGCTGTTCTATGTTCTCCCGTGCATTCACTTCTAAGTCGATTTTGGAGGCGGGCTGTATAATGGGTGAAGCCATGTGAGTAATCCTAGCAAGAACATGAGTCTTCAGTTTTGAAATCATTTAATCTCTGATCATATTATTTACTTCTGTGGTGGTGTGAGATTTGTCTGGAGGACGTGAAGCTTCAGGAGGTTTGTGTATGGAGTCGTGGTACCTTGAAAGCTTGGATGCTGAGTTTAGGATTGTTTGCTATGCAAACTGAAGACGATTTTATGCAAAACTATGACCATCGGGTGCTATATGGAGTAGAGAATGTCGTTACCTTTTTGAACAAAGTTAATGCTTTCTGTGTATGGCATAAAGTGTGTGTGTCCTAAGAGTATGTGTGCATAGGGTCTGCTCAGATTGCAGCGATATAGAGTGTCTGGATGTGCATGTTATACGCAGACCGCTCTCTTTTGATGTTAAAAATAATCGAGCTTTGAGAGCGAAGGATATCTACAGCCAAGTCTTCTTAGTAGCATTCCTCTTCATTGGTTGTCAAGCATATAATGTTTACAGTATCATTGTGGTTTTGAAGTGTGATCAGTCAGCAGTAGCATTATCATTCCCCATCTAATTATCTGCAGCTGCTGTACTAAGGTGCTGGGCGAAATTTCTGAAGTAATATCAGTGTTCAAGTGTGTCTACGTAGAGTCTTTTTGAGTTTGTAATATGTGTTCGGTTTGTGACTTTTGAGCATGCTTTGAAGATGATAATCTGAAGGGGTTTAAGTCTGATTGCAGTTTTATTTTTCTGAACAAAAAGGTTTCAAGAGAAGATGATAATCTGAAGGGGTTTAAGTCTGATTGCAGTTTTATTTTTCTGAACAAAGAGATTTCAAGAGAATGATCAGTGGTTGAGTTTCTCAATTGTTTTTCTAATCAAATCAGAAGTCTGGAGTTGGTGCTTCAGCCACTGGAATTGGTGCTTAGGTGTTTTTGGAGTTGGTGCTTCGAAAGAGAGTTGGTGCTCACTAAATGTAATCAGGGTTGGTGCCCTTTGGAGATAAATAAAAGAAATATTTTGCCGTAGTTTTTTATCCGAAAGGGTTTTCCACGTAATCCTTTGTTTATCTTGCTTTGGTGTTTTATGTTGCTGGTTTATGATCCGATTTCTGATTTACATGACTAGTCTAGGTTTAAGTTTTTAAAAAGTCTGAAATACTGATTCACCCACCCCCCTCTCAGTATTTCCTGTGTGCTCTTCATTCCGTACTGGTGTTCTTTGGCATGGGGATTCACAGTTCATTGGCCACTCTCAAATCTGCCATGTGATGCAAGTTTGCAAGTGTAATGCTGCTGTTATGTGACCATTATTAGGTCTGCAAATATTGTATCAGGTCTGAAAAAATATCATTTAGTCTGAAAATTAATTGCCTTCATTTGTCATTAAGTATTGCTATAGTTCTATATGAAAGAGTATGAAGTTGTTTCCTCTCTATTTCATTTCTATGCAATGCTATCTTTGTATTCTTTATTATGATGCAAACATGTGAAAGAAAGAAACAAACACATTAGCAAAAACATTCCAATCAGCGAACAGTACTTTCAAAAAAAAACCAGGAGTGACCATTACAACTAAAAAAGTAAAAAAGATATTGACTCTTCTATTGGCTACGTCACTGCTTGCTAAGTATGTGGATTATCTATCTTTGTAAGAGAGTCTTTTGCATTACCTACAATATGTAGCGGGGCTCATAGTGTTTATAAATTATTTTTATGTGGGTCTGGGATTATGTGATTGTTTCTGGACTGGATTTATGCATGTATTTCCTGGTTTTCTATCCTTATCATGGATTATGCTTCACATTGTCTAGAATTTAACTTTATCTTGTTAGTTAATATTGCAAATTTGATTTTAAAACCTATTGAAATGACAAGGAAAAACTTTTTTTTTTTTATCTTGGCAGAATATGCAATGACAACCAGAAATGGAGTTTGATGATAATATATGCTAAAATTTTTCTCAATGATGGGGTGAAGCTTCATCCTGATGCTTATGACAAATTGATTTCTTATGCAGCTAAATTAGGTAATTGCTTGGACAGTGACCCCTTTTTGATTCTGGGTTAAATGTCACAAGGTGTTATCTTGTTCTTAGTTTATCTTTATTTTTTCTTGAAATACATAACCTCTAGCTTAAATATTATATTTATATATTTGTAGAAAATAAGAGAATACCCCTTCAGAGTTCTAGTTTTCTATTTTTTGGACTACCTGGTATTGGTTAGCATAAAATAGATTTCTATATTTGGATAGCAAATGCATGGGTGACATGTAGAAATGTATGGGTGCAAAGTTTTTGTAGTTACTATTGACAGAGTTTTACCATGTGATCCCTTTGAATTTTATTGATGCAGTAAACTATCTTCTTTACATGGGTCATTAGTTCAGTTGGGCACAGTTAAACAACTATTTACGAATTCATAGTAAAGGGAACCTGTCAGAAAATCAAGACAATAGTGCTTCTTTTCCGCATGAATCCTTCTCAGACCTTACCTTCGGTACATAATTCACTATCAGAAATATTCAGAGAAGCTTTGGCATATCAAATAATTCCTGATAAAGCATAACTGATATGTAGAGAGTATGATAGCACATCATTTAATCCCTCATTGAAAGTGTAACCAATTATTATGCTTTAATGATATCCCATAAAGTAAATGCCAATAATTTGAGTAAAAGTAGTGTGTTAGAATCCTAAATATACACAAGGGATTTCATTTCAAAGGTGATCCACTGATCTGTAACATGGCGCCAAAAAGGACAAACTAATAAAATAGTAAAATCTGACTTGTAAATTGCTGAGTTGTGGAATGGACATGCTATAAAAATAAACATGGTAAAGTATCACACATTCTAAAGATGAGCAACTGCAAGATAATGCTGACCAATTCAAAGAAGCTGAATAGGTATAGTACATGTGAGTGCAAAGGCCTGGAAGGAAATCTTATATGTGTGTGCGTGTCTATTGGCATTAATGGTAGAGTGCAATTGCATATGTACAAATACAAGATGGGTGGTTTCAATCAAGAATAATTGGAGGACTGTTCAGGATTTAGAATGATGCCATGTACTGTGACAGTTTGATGGAATGATGCCATGAGCTAGACAGAAATTCCCTCAGTGAATTCTAATTGAGTAGAGTCCTGACTGAGATGCTGACTTTAGGAGTGTCAATTTGCTGACATGATGCCACTCAAGTTTTGTGCCATGTGGTTTGGCACTAGCACTATGCAGAGAAGTTACAAGTTGTAGGGGGAACCAGTGTGACCTAAGAGTGAGGACATCATGCCTTGCTTAGATCAAGTCAATAGGCACTGAATATATTCTTTGAGCCAATTTACTAGATCCTTTAGTTGTACTTTTGATTACACATCCTTGATCCTGTTGATTGTGCATTGGATCATCGTTCATAGTTGTTAAATATCTTCTATGGTAGGCTTTTTCATCGCCACATTCTATATTTGGTAACTGAAACAAAGAAAAAAAGAGAACCCTAAGTTATTAAACTTAGGGTTAATTTCTACTTTTTCTAGGGTTCATTAAGATGTAGATCAACAAGGTGATTAGATTGACTTTCAACCATGAAGGTGAGTCAATCAGACCTGGATCTGCATCTTTTTGAGCCCTGGAATGGATTGGAATTGATTTTCCTTGATTAACCTAATTAGACTATATGCCCTAACATGAAAAATACAAGTTTTTGACAATGGACAAACTGCAAGCAGATTTGGGAAGGGCAGAGTTCTGTGCACCTATCCTAAAAGTTTGGTGTCAGTCTGAATATGAGGACAGTGGTGCCCAAGGGCATCCCAGTCCTTGTATGCCTCTTCTGTTATGTTTTTGCAGTCCTCTAATGTCAGATCTGATAACCCAGTTTTCTCTTGCAGACTTGTCGGATCATTGTCAGATAGTTCTGTAGGTGAGTTTTTGTGAGTTGACAAGGTGTAGGGCTTTGAATGCAACAATGAATAAATCATCTCCAAACTTCTCTCAATCCTCTCTAGACCTGAAATCTGCACATTCAAAGAGAGAAGAAATGTCAATGATAAAATGATAATTGATAGGAAGTAATGATGAATCAACAAAGTGCTGCAACTCACCACCCTTCAATGGCTTTCTTGAAGGGCTAAAGTCATGCACATCACTTCATGGTCTTGAATCTTGTTTGCTTGATTGCTTGATTCCTTGAATTGCTTGGAGACCTACAACAAGGGTTTTGCCTTCACAGACAATGATAACATAAACATGCATAAACTCACATAGGATTTGACATGATGTTAGGATCTTGAATTGTTTCAATAAAGCTTTGAAATACTGCTCTTGACTTGCCTAATAATGCTCTTAATGTTCACCTCTTGCTAGATAATTTCACTTAGTGCTAGATGGATTTCAAACGGTGAAATGACTAGGTATTTATAGGCATTTATTCTAATTTCCCGAAAATTAAATCTTAATAGCCGACATTTGCAACCTGAATTTCAAATGTTAAAATGTCGACACTGACATATTCAAATTTGGATCCCAACAAAAGAGGGGGGCTTAGACACCCAACGGTGCCCTAGTCCTGACCCTATTTTCTAGGAAGAAGGGTGTCGGGGGCAAAGCAAAACATTAAATAAATGAATTTGCTCCATGCATTTCTCGGAAAACGGTAAAAATGGGCCTTGGAATGCATAATTTAGGAAATTAGGGGGTCAATTAGGTTCACTAATTTAGGGGAGGGGGGGGGAACATAGTGTGAAATTGTCAAGGATGACAATTTATGACACTACATTTAGCCCCACTTTAGTGAGAGTATGAACTTACGCTCAGACTCACACTAAAGTGGAGAAAAATATGTCGAGGGGTCTGATTGTCCAAATGTTGAAGAAATGGGATGACTAAGGAGCTAGGGGGAGTGCACAAGCCCCTAGGATCCAAGATCCCATGGCAAACCAACATAAGCACAAAGAAACACACATATGTATGAAATGCAACAAGACAACATACACAAACACAATGTCAAAACGAAATACAAAAGGAGGGTATGGATAGTCACAGGCTAGCAAGCTGTGTTATGCTAGGATCCACACCAAAGGCGTTCATGACTCACACCATAACAAAGTCTGATATTTGCTAGGTGAATCACAAATCGAAGGCAACAGGGGCTAATGAAGTTCGAACTAGGTGAGCCCCCAAGACAAGGTAACAAAATGAGAAACACACTAGGTCTAGTGAAGTTGATATTCACTAGGTGTGCACCCATGTCAACCATACCAAGAGTTACACTCCCTGATATCTCTGATAAGGCGCTACAAAAATGATCAAGATGCTATGCCAACACATCTCTAAGTCCAACACTCGTGAACAAAGTGAAGCAAAAATGCCAATGTAAATGCACCACTAAGTCCAACGCGTGTAAACAAAATGAAGCAAAAATGTCAAACTCGCCTAAGAAGGTGCATAAACGATGACAAGATAAGGCCAAAGCCTCAAGGGGTGTTATAACAACACCACCGCAAAAAGTGATTTACAAAAAACAATAAAGGGGCTTTGCTCAATACATGAAAGGTCACACCTTAGGGAATATTACGCATAACATCACCACCAAGAGAGGACTAGTCGTGGAATAGAAGACTCACACCTTAGGGAATACTAGCCATAGCATTACCACCAAGGGGAATGTCATATGCCAAGAAAGGTCACACACTTAGACGACATCAAGCCCAATATCACCACAAAGGAGACACTAACATATATCAACAAGGCGACACTTTCATTGACAAGGTCACACTTCCTAGGAGATGTATGCTATCATCACTAAAAAGGGACCATTTCACATGTAAATAATAAATGGGGGACCATATGCCCCCTCCTTAAAATCTTAGTGTACTTGCTACACTAATGTTTTAAGGAGATAGAAAGGGATCCCTTGCTAGAAGGAATGCACCTAACATAAGGCTACTTAAACCCTTGCCCCCCAAGTGTAGGGACAAAGGTGAGCCAAGATGAATGATGATATGCTTCTCCTTGCAAAATGAAATATGATTGCATAAAACTTAATTTATACCTCCATGCATGGTAGTGAATATTGTGCGATACAACTACCACATGACAAGGAGCAACAACTAATGCTATTTGTTGTGGGAGAATCTTTCATGATTAAGTGAAGGTCTTTTTGATGTTGTGAAGGAGGAGATTCACTACTCCCAAGTTCCAAGACAAACAGGGTCTAAAGGGAGCGAATTGCCCTCGATCACCTCAATGACAAAGGTTAAAAGATATGATGGCAAATGAAGGACAAACTAGACATTGTTCTATGTTTTTAGAATGGAGGATTTTGGGAATCCGCTGAACAGATCACATAGAGATCTCAGATAGTAGACCTACTGACTCTTGGCTAGAGGACGACAGCGCGAACGTTGGCGTCTCCGTGGCGCACTAGCATCTCCTACAGATAGAGAGCAAAGTTTGCAATCCAAAACACATAGGGTATGCTAACAACCTGAGAGTTGGAATTCGACAATTTAAATGGAAATGATAAAATGCTCCAAATGCATAAAAGATAAACTAAGTTTCTGGTTTTGGTATGGGATCAGGTACGGGTATGGAATACGGGTACGTCGGTATGACAATTTTTTTTCCTTGGGTACGGCTGTATAATATATATATATATATATATATATATATATATATATATATAGATGCAAAAAAATAAAACATATATAGAATTGTAAATACATTTGATAGTATGATACTTCATATTTCATCAATCATCATTGAATCATATGATATTAAGTTGTGTGATCTATGCACAAAATAGCTTCCCTCTGATATTCATGGGCCTTCATTCCCTCTTGAAGTTTGTCAATTGAATGTCAATAGTATCTTTCTAAATGCAGTAAAAATAAAATTTGAGAGTGTCAATAGCTCTGATATTCATGGGCCTTCATTCCCTCTTGAAGTTTGTCAATTGAATGTCAATAGTATCTTTCTAAATGCAGTAAAAATAAAATTTGAGAGTGTCAATAGCTATGATATTTTATGGGTGAAATATAAACAATAAAAAAAACTAAAGAATTGCTCATTGATGATGCATTGAACAACCACAAAATGGTATAGCTAGCAAATCAAATTACAGCCTTGACAAAACTCATTACAAACAAGTTTTAAAATACCAAAAATTCATAAATTTGACAGTATACAAATTGGATAGATAAACCTATCAGATGGTTTTATCCATTGTTTTAGACTACAAATTATACAAGGGTGTGCTTCCCAATGATGCATAGCAATAAACCTATCAGATTAGTATTCAAAGTGTTGCATAGAAAATGGATGAAAATGGATTGACATTGCACCTTTTCAGCAGCTGAGAGTGCTTTGGGAGCGGCTAGGAGCGCCCAGGCAGCCCTAGGTTCCCTGTGGGTTCACTCCCACAGGGAACCCGGGGCTGCCTAGGTGCTCCTAGGTTGCTCCAGGACCAAAATGCTCCTGGAGTGGGCATGGGAGCCTAAAACGAATAACCTGGTAACATAGAAGCTAAATAGCACAACAAGAAGAGTACTATAAAAGGAAAGGTAGATTAATTGTGAACAAAATGACAAGAGAAGGGATGGAGAAATGCAACTTATGGTAGGTCTAGCCTCCTACAAACTCCACACGAATGTACCTATATACATAGGAACTAAAAAATGTTGGGGCTGTGTTTTGGAGTTTGCTTTAGTCAAACCTTCACTTTGGTGTTTCCACCTCCACAGACAACTAGATAGACCACAATAAAGAAAAGATGATAAAGAAAGAAGTAGACACTACACATAGAAAACAAATACAATTTATATGCTAACTATAATATTGATAATACAATAAACAATAACAAAGTGTTACCCTCCCTTCTACAAGCTTGAAGAAGCTGAGAGGAAGGATGAGATCTTCGAGAACTCAAGACGAACGTGCAAGAACGATGTAGAGCTTGAGACTTGGAAGAAAATGGTGTAGAGAGAATGGAAGCAAGAATGGAGTGGAAGAATTTGCAAGAATGAAAGTTAGAATGTGTGAGAGATTGAATGGAATGAAGAAGTGAGTTCAAAATGAGAGTTTGGAGGCAAAAGAGATGTTTTCGAGCTGGTTTGCAATCGCAGGGAGCGTTACAACTCATGGATGCTATGAAATGTAACGTCCCAACATCTACTGACCTATGAATCTGTCAGAAACATTCGTGCGGCGTGCAGGCGTCTACGTGGCGTGGAAGCGTCCTAGTCAAAATTCCCTCCATCGATGAAAGACGACAAGATATGGAAGAGACAAAAGTCTTAAGGTGGCCGGGTTTAGCATAATTAATTTTATAAGACTAAAGGAAGGGTATGTTATGGGAAATTGCAATAGGGTGCAATTTTACGCCATAACATTTTGCCCCCACTTTAGCGAGCATATGTGTCAAAGCTTGTGCGAGCTGAAGTAGAAAGAGATTGAGTATATCTAAGACAGAGAGGAGGCAAACCTTCGATCCGATATACCCTGACGTGAAAGGGGCTTCATAAGAATGTGAAGAGGACATGGGTCTTCAATCCTGCAAAGCTAGCTGCAATCTCACCACAAACATGTTAGTTGCGGACAAACATGTTAGGCGACAAAACAAATCATAATAGATACAATCATAAGACACAAGAAGACACAATCTGATTAGATATAAGACGACGTTGATAGGTATGGCTAGCATGGCTAGAGTCCATACAACAAGCATATAGGTCTATGGCTGTTGCAAACTGCATTGCAAGACAATCACAAAAAGGACAAGACAGGTCTAGTCAAGTTGCCCCCAAGCTAGATGCCAAGATGTAAGACATCAAGGATCAAGACACAAGACATCAGGTATCAGACATAAGACACCAAGGAATCCTTTTGAAAGAGATTTTCATAAAGGGCTTCTTTCATCAGGGAATCCTTTTCATAAGACATCAAGACATCAAGGAACCCTTTTTAAAGAACACTGCTTTTTGAAAGACATGGAATTTTCTGCAAGTGATTTTGTCATCAATGAATCCTTTTATAAGAACCTTCGTCAAGGAATCCTTTTGAAAAAATACTCGTTGAAAATTAAGCAGATATGATAGCCCCCCCTTAGAATGATGTGTGCTACGCAGAGGAACACATACCATTCTAAGCAAAAGAGAAAGATAAGGGATGTCGTGGCACGAAACACATAGCTAGATGTATTCGTGGGATGTCACACAAGGGACAACACAAAATCCACAACATCAAGGAAAAGATAGGCAGAGACGAAGAAATTGAGAGATAGGGGGATTCGATAATCCGAGGTCAGAACTGTTCATTTATATAGATAGATAAGTATAATATAGTATATAGATGAAATGTCATCATACCCCAAATGTATTAGAACATGAGGACAAATGAAAAATAAAAATTGGGTCAACATGGAAGAAGGCCTAAATGCCCCCAACGCTTTGCATCGTCCCCAACGTGAAAATTCAAGACTACGACACATAGAAGAATGATAGGACAAATAGAAGAAGGTTATGATAGATTCTCGTGCTTGTATCCAAGCACCTACAAGGGTAGCAAGGGTCCTCCAGGCAAGAGCACAAAATACATAGAGACAAGTACGGGGGAAGCACAAACAATCACACAAATCTGTTATAAAGATGTAGAAGAGGTGCAACCCTAATCCAAATCTACCAATAGGTCATCGTGCTCCCAATCTAGATCATTGTAAGGGAGGGAGGACGAGCTTGAAGGGGAAGGATAGCAAGGGCTGTGCCAGTCGACTCGCCTGCGACAAGGGCCAAGGAAGAAGGTCCATCAAGGTCCTCTTCACCGAGCTCTTGTGAGACTAAGGTCATTGATCTTTCAAAGATTGATGATAGAGTTAGAATATCCTCCAATGAGTTGAACATGCACTTGACAGGAGTGCCATGTGTCAACTGAGTGGGGGGAGGATAAGACACCCAACAGTCACGACTAACCTTAGGAAGAGAAGAGGTGACTAACTCAGGGGAAGCCAGGGCTGCCTCCATCACTAGGATGGTGCAAGCCAAAGCAGAACAAGACTCCAAAGGAGATGAAGATTTCTTATGACCCTCACTTGAAGCGAGGTCATCCTCGAGCTTGCACTTCAGTGGAAGATGCAGTATCCCCACAAACGAAGCAAAAGCAAGAGAAGGAGACAGAGCCACAAAGGACACCACCTTTGTATGAAGCATGTCCACAGGTTGTGAGAAAGGAGGAATATCGGGAAGAGAGGTAAGAAGGGGAGGCTTTGTTGAAGGGGCAATGAACACTTGCACCCTTTTGGGGTGAGGTTCATTGGGATCCGCCGATGAAGCCAGAAGAACAAAGGCAATGGGAACTGGAGTAGAAGGAAAGACAGGAGTAGAAGCGACCACAGAAGAAGTAGGAGTAGAAACAAAAACAACATGCTCCTCCCCATTCTTCTGCAAAGCGACGTGCTCCTTGGCCAGAGCCTTTTGTTGACACTTATGCTCACATGCAAGGTGGTTACATTGGCTATGGGCACACAACCTAAGAAGAGGCCGAGGGCTCCTGCTTTACCACAAGAGCAACCTATGCAACCATCACCAGTGGAACATACTCCTCCTAAGGAGTCTCCACTTCCATGGGAGTAATTAAAAACCCATCATGTGTGCGAAGGGTAGACTGCGACTCGTCATAGTTCTCCTTATGCAAATTATTGATAAACAAGGCCTACTCCGTGATAACGTTCACACGGCTTGACAGATCAACCATAACACCTGTTACTATTGATTTGGGCGGGAACATACAACGGAGAGGGCTCCTTGTTCAAGGGCAAATTGTGTGAGGTGAATGTAATATCAGGGACAACACTCGCGCTCTTTAGGAGGAATATGAGTGAATGAGACCACTTTCACATATTCAGATGGGGCAAGATCAAAAGAAGACGAAGGAGTGACCAAGTTCGCAGAGTGTGACGGGAAAGGATCTGTGTATATCTGCAGTTCGCTGTTAGGATTTGTTACAGACTTGTTAGAGTTTTGTTTTCTATAGTCGAGGTGGATAGTCCCATCATCGGTGTGGTCCTAAATCACGTGATGTAGGCGAACACACCTTTCAACATCATGTCCAACAACTCAGTGGTATTGATAGAACTTTTGAGAGTCATACCATTGAGTATACAACTCAGACAACGGTCGAATCTCTGGCAATGTTATTACTTTATCTTTCAATAATTTTTTAGGACACTATTATATGATTTTGATAATTTAGTAAAAGTTCTATTACGTCATGAATTATTCTTATCTGATGGAACAAAGACCATGTTTGCCACGACCTTGTTCTTGCTAGAGATTGACACGATCGACCGGCCATCCTGGAGAGAGCACGAGGATGAATCGTCGTATTGAACATCCGCTTGATGGTACTCTTTCAAAGCAATACACAGATGTGCAAAAGAGGGATATTTCATTAAAATAAACTTTTCTTGCAATGAAGGTTGTAAGTTCCCGATAAACACCTTTTGAACATCGGAATCAGGCAAAGGATAAGAAGTTTGAGCAAATATAGCTAGATACTGAGCTATGAAATCAGTCAATTTCTCATGGGTTTCTTGCTTGTATCGAGTGAGATCATTGAAGGTGATCTTTAGCTTGATGTTGGCCTGAAACTGTTGGAGAAATTGGTTGACTAGCTGGTCAAAAGAGAAAATAGAATTGTTAGGTAAGGCACAATACCATTCCAAGGTAGTGTCCTTGAGAGAATGCGGGGATAGCTTTGCCAGAAGAGCATCATTATGAAAGAAATTAGTACATAGTGCATTGAAGGACGAGACATGCGTCTAGGGATCCCCACGGCCATTGTACTTTTTGAATTTCAAGATCTCCACCCCTTGAGGGATAGGGGTGTTCTGAATGGAAATGGAAAGAGGACTACGACGACAAAAAGGTTGGAACATAGGCTGGGAGGAAGAACTAGTCAAATTCACCAGTTGATTCTGCATGCGCCCCATGTTTTGTAGCAGAGCATTAAGCACCAGATCAGCAGGCGAGGTATGATCAGCGAAACCTCTAGAAGAACCACTAGCACCCGCACCAACAGCACCCCCAGTATCGGCACCCATAGAGGCACTAGCACCAGAGCTAGAAACAGGGACTCTTTGAGTCTCAGGTGTAGAGTAATTGAAACCCAAAGGAGTCTTATTTACTTTAAGCATGTTACTCTGCTTAGGTACCGAGTTGGTGTTAGTAGCAGGACCTGTGTCAGCCATACACACCGACACCTCGAGCATCAAGATTTCTAGCTGTTTTCCAGCAATCGCCGAGCTGACCTCTTGGGTAACACCCAAGTTAGAGGTGTAGGAGGGGACATGGGTATCTACAATATCTGCTATTCCTTGAAAAAGCTCTAGGCCGCTTCAATCCTTACCCAACATGGTTATTAGCTTTTCAACGATAGAGGCCGTTTGGGCAAAGCCATTGTCTTTTGCCAAGAATCTCTCGAGCTCCTCCAGTCTCAATTCTAGGGAATAGATTTGCTCTGCAAGAATCTTGAGAGCAGCATCATCCTCCACGGAAGAGGCAGAGGGCGAGGCAGAGGGTGAGGCATGATATCATCAACATCATGAATTATATATCTCTAATATCTTTTCTCATCTTTGACCCGTAACTACCTGTACATGTGGGACCTTGCTTCTATTTGTCATGAATCTGCTTAACCATAGCAACAACATGAGTGTGTCTCTAATACTGACATTGAGACATCATATGACTATTGCATGACTCAAGTTACTGACTTGTTCACACTATTTGTATGGAGATGCTTAACTTTTCAGTGGTATGAACACATTACAGTAATGTATGGCTAATAGCCGGCCAAAAACAGAAATGTTGCTGATGTTGGTAATCAGAAAAGAAAAAGCCGGGGACCGAAGTTACTGGTTTGCCCTGGAGACCTGCTGGTTTGGGTCTGATCCATCCCAGATCGGGATCTGAGTTCAGTTCTGGCAGGGGTGTGGACAGGGTTTACAAATATCCCTGTTGGTTTATTCGGTATGAACACGGGTGAACCTGTGACAAATTTCCATGTGTTTTTCTGCTGCCTTGTTGAATCCGATGGATTTCTATTATTTTTTCTGTGTTTTTAATTGTTCCTGCATTTAACTTTGACTTTAATGGCAATGTTCTTGTTTGCTGGCACTCAAGTCTGGAGATTGACCATGGTGGGAGAATCAGTAGCAACAGACGGCAAAGCATATTCCAGTTCAGCTGCATAGTTACCTAGGGCATGATAATACAAAGGTAATGTTATAATTATATTCATATTCATATTAATATATTTTTTATTGATGCATTTTTTTCTTTATTTATATATTTCTTTTATATTAATGTACTTTTATATTTTTATTTATATATCTATTTATTATTATTCATATTAATATATTTTATATTTCCTATATATATTTATATAAATTGATATTTAGATTATTTTATTTTATTAATATATATCAAATTTCACAATATCATGTTTTTGATTGTTTATATTTATATTTATTTATTATTTATTAACCATACACATGATTTTAATGTATTTTTGTATGGATGAACCCAAAAGGAACCCAATCCCAGATTATTTTTTGACTAAATCGGCAAACTGAAACCCCAAGTCAGAACCAGTACCAGGATTGATAGCTTAGTCGGTGACCTATGCCTTATTACATTAACTAAAATATCTGTTTATTAAGATTACAAGTTACTTGATAATTGAATCTTGTACACTGGGAAGCCTTATTAAGATTTTTCTTAAATCTTAAGTCTTTCTCTCAATTAAGTTAGCTTATTGTCTTTTCTTTACCATCTTTTCAATTGCTTACTTCTGCAAAATGTATTTCTTCAGTCAAGATGGTACTGGCGTTTAATTAGCTAAATTTACACTACAATAGGAAGTAGTTAGTCACTGGCATATCTAACAATTCAAAATTCTTGTATTGGCTTGCTTTTCAAGAATTTGTTGTTGTAGGTTGGATTGCTTGCCTGTAATTGAGCTAGAATTCTCTGCTGAATTACTTTATGTACTAAATTAAGTCAACATGTAGGTTTGTTCATCATATTATGATTTCTGTTTCAATTTGGTACACACTAAAATTATCTGGAGTTGTCTTTAATTTTCTAATTTTGTAATTACTTATGCCGAGGTCTATTTACCCTATTTTGCTTCAGTTAGCTGATCTTGGTTGCTTTTTTGTAATGAACAAGAATACTTCTGGATGCAATCATTTAAGAGTTTTTACATCCAAAATGGACAGTGGAAATATTATGTCTATTATCACTGACGTTCATGGGAGGGAACTATGCGTTTTTAAATAAATATCTAGTTGTTATCCATTATTATTTATTTATACACTAACAGTTGTTTTTAAAATGGTTTTTTAAAGAATTTTATGATTATACCCAGTGGAGAGTAATATATAACTTATAAAATACCCAACGCTCCATGTATTTTTCTCATCTCATTCCTTTTGTAGGACAAATAAAACACATTTGGAGAGTACATGAACTGATATTAGCATCTGGATTCAAGCAGACGGTTCCAAGCGTATTTGTGTGTGCTAAGGTGAATATTTTTTATCACAGGCATGTATGATGGTGTTAGAAAAGACGAAAATATTCAGTTGTTGTGTTGTGCAGGGTTATCTTTTGAAGCGGCAACCTCAGGAGGCAGCTGAAGTTATTTTCAAATTCAATCAGGCATGCTACCTTATCAGTCTAATTCAAAATTAATTTTGAAGACAAATATAAGCACATGTGCAAATTATAATAACTGTTATTTATCTCAGGAGAATCAGTCTGAGTCAAAGAAGTCGGCAGTTGATCAGGAACTAGAACTACTGGTAGATAAATGGCCAGAAATGGTGATTGCTAAGAAAGCTAAAGTTCACAGGAAGGTAAAGTCGAGTGGTAATTGTGTTAAAAAATGAGCAGTTTCATATTAAAATGATTTTTTAATATTTTTCATTTCTTAGCAATGTTCTCATCATTCGCAGGCCTTCTCTTCTGAGTTGAAGGATTCCATCTCTATGATGTTCGATTGTCTTCTGAAAATGGGATTTGAAGTTTCATTGAATATTGACGAAAGGTATTGTTCAAAAAGCAAGAAGACCATAAAACCTTTACAGAATTGATATTTCAAATTATTTTGTAATGATGGCGAGTCATTCTACCTGATAAAGTCTGACAGAAAATTTATGAAGTACTTTCGATGTAAGAAGAACCAAACCTACACTAAACAATTTCCTATGCTGATATCACATCTCCAAATCGTGAGATTAATGCACAGTATTTTTGGTTCATCTCAAAATCCTGAATGCTATGTCCTTTGTGGCATGTGCTATAAATATTTAATCTGTTTTAGTTGTAGAGCTGCAAGTATATCTACCTTATTTCCTGTTCTGGGAAAACACGAAGTTTTGATTAACAGGCTGAACAGAAGCTGCAAAAGGCATTTATTTCCGCACTTTGTTTAGATCGAGAATTTTTGCTCAACTGTAAATCATTTTTTTTTTTTTGGTTTTGCTGTGGGTATTATTCTGATCTAATTCTACCCAGAACTTTCTGTTTGTATTTCGATAAAATTAAAATGCATCTTTTGATTTATAAAAATTTGAAAAAAAGTAGGTAAGGTATTTAAATCATTGGGCACAGAAAAACTATAATTTTTTTTCCTACAGTCAATTTAAATGTTTTTCTTATTTCAGTTGGATGCAATATGTTTAAGTGTGGAGTTGACAGAATTCTGTGGAGGTAAAGAATGAAGAATGAAATACTGAGTTTCCGGAGATATCATTTGGAGAATGAAGCTTGTAAAGAGGGATTTGGACTTCTAATACCTATCAATTCTTTGAAGTATGTTTATATATTATGTTCACACCTTATAAGCATTCAATATTGAAAATTTTACCCATTTCATAAAATAGAAAATATTTTTATTTAAAAAAAAAGCACTTATAAGCATTCAATATTGAAAATTTTACCCATTTTATAAAATCAAAAAATATTTTTATTAAAAAAAAGCTATATATATATCCCGAAAAAAATTAAATCTTATTTTCAAAACCCCTATTTTTGTTAACAGTATAGTTTTTGGAATTTTTTTTTGCTGTTTTATTTTTAAACATTTATTTGTTAGTTTATTTTCAAACAAATTTGCTAGTTTATTTTTAAAAGAAAAAATCTTGTTGGAAAGGATCTAGTTCAAGCTAAGTGCTAGTGAGTTTATGTTGTTAAATATATGTAAAACAATATTTAGTTAAAGTTATGAGTGTACGTTTAGGTATATATATATATTGTAAAAGTGGAGTGACATAATTAGCAAATTAAGGTGAAGATATTAGTAAAGGGCATTTTTAGAGTTGTAGAGGTATTCCATTCAATTTTAGTAAAAGAATAAGCAGAATCATGATGACTGAACATAACACAAAAAAGTGGAAATGGGACAAAAGTGGTTGGGAGTGTTGAGAGGGGAAGTCTTGTTTTTGGGTCCCATGGTCAAGTTTCTTTCTAGCCAAAGCATCATTCAAATTCTCAAATTGTCATAGGAGTAAATTGAATTGCTCTGGCTAGAAAGGTTGACATGACTTTTCGAAATGTGCAATGATGTCTTTGGAGGGTTTCAATGATTCCTTAGAAGGTAAGCTCCACCAATTAAATTTGATCTCCCAAAACGCTAATTGGTAGTAGTGTAGAATCAAATTTTGTGTGAAAACACCTCTCATCATTTTCAATATTTATAGTCGAGTTGACCACCTCCCAAAGAAGCAATTATGTTATTAAATGTCCATAGTCTTTTGTCCCATGAAAGATAATTTAGTGATATTGGGTTGTGATTTCAATGTGATATTATCTTATAGAGACAAAAAGGTGGGGGCATCTCTAGATCCATCCAATCTAAGAACTATTTCCTTTTGTCAATAGTTGGAATATTTTGGACATTGAGCCCATGGTAGGCTCCTTCCACTTAGAAAAACCAAATACTCAACTTTAGTCACATAGGAGAAAGGGTGAATAGGTTTTTGGCCATTCCAACTTAGCTCAATGAGGATTTGCAAATAGGGTGTCAGATTCTCTCTATTTTCATCTTGGACCACTTCTTGATCTTTGTAGACATTATGGGAAATTTGCCTATGAAATTCTCCATTTGAGTTTGAAGTCATGTGCTTTTAGGATTTGGATTTCTTTGATTGAGTTAAAGATTGGTAGATAAATGCACCCATATCATTTGGCACCAAAATGTATATTCTGGCAATACAACTTTCAAATGTCAAAAAAGCATAAAGGAGTGAAACTACGACTACTTCAAGAACGGTTTTTTTTTGGAGAATCTCAGGGTAGAAGCAAATCTTTAAGCTCTCAATGAATCCATCCTTTCAATAGAAAGCTACTTTCCTTCAAGAAAAAAACCTCATGGTAGAAGTTTTAAAATTTTAGAAATGCAAGGAAACATTTTGGAGACAAAAATCGTGTGAAGTGCAGGTTATTGAGGGAGATATGATACAAAATTCTTTCACAAGTGAACTAGAGCCAAAAATAATTCTAGTAGAATCTCTCAAGTTGTTTCTTGAGATGGTTGATTTTTGGAAGACTCTAAGGTTATTAGTGATGTGATTGGTGGTTTTTTCAAAGAACTCATTGAAAGCAAGTAAATCCACTTCCTTTACATGAATAATGAAACATTCTCATTAACATCCCTTGGCTAGTTATCGAAGATCAAAACAAAATGCTTATGCCTCCCTTTACAAAGGACAATTAAATTCACCCTCAAATGCAAAGGCAAAGCTATGATCCTAGAAAACTTCCCAATTACTTTCTTTTAGGTATTCTAGAGTTTTGTGGGAAGAGATATTTGGTTAGCAATGGATGAAGTACGTAAAAAGAGAACCATTATGAATAATATGTTGGAATATTAAGGTTTACCTTAGTAAAATCACCTTAGTGGCTTGTAGTTTTTTAATAGTTTATTATTGTTATTGAATAATTAGTTGCATTCTTGTAGGTTGGGAGGTTATATTTGAAAAAAATTATAGAAGCCATATTGTAATTTATTCGTGGATCCACTTAGTAATATTTATTATCATTTTGTGTTCATTATTGTGCAAATGCAATTCTCTTGATTTTTCCAATATGGTATTAGAGCCCAAGGAAGATTTGGTGAAGGGAAAACATTTGAATAAGTGAATGATATAGTTGTCATGAAAGAGCATCCACAATGGATTTTTTTTTGAAAGCCAAAAATATAGAGTATGGTAGTTTATGAAGTATATACACATTAGGTTTTCCTACTGATAATAAAAAAAATTGTGTGCACCAAATGACTTGCTACAAATTCTCTACAATCAAGATTCCATATATGATGGACAATTTGGTTGGTGGCAATCTAGGGGTATGCTACCAATGATATTAAGTATTTTTAGTCGAATAATTACAATTTTTATTTGTGAAACCCTTTTATTATTTGTTTATGCACTAGAAAATTGTTTATATTCATTTGAAAAGGGTCTGTAACCTATGACTATATATGATTATGAAGTTGTAAGGCTAGACAAGAAGAATATTTCATATTTTTTTAATAAAAATTGATATTAATTTGGAGTGATGAGGTTGGTATTAGTTTGGAGATTCCATTAAATAGGTATATGCTGGTTTCAATTTTCATAATTGCAAAATGAAGATTCAAATGCAACCAATGAATAAAACTTATGCAAAATAGTGATTAGAAATGAAACACCACCTATAGATGCAAATATGTTATTGGAATGTCATAAAAGAGATGATAAAGTGAAATCTATTATTGGTCTTGTCCTTTCTAACTAATTACATCATGTATATTTATACCAATCATCATAAAAATTTTGGGAGAATTTAAATAAAATATTTGGTTCAAAAGCACTTAATGCAAAGTTTTTCCTTAAAATTCAACTATTTAGATTCAAAATAGAAGATATAATCACTATGTCGAATCACATAAGAAATTTGAGGTCTCTCATTAAACAACTGGAAGAAGTTAAGACTTAGCAGATGATGAAGATGCTAAGGCTATTTTGTTGAATAGTTTGCCTTCAAAATATAATAATGTTATTTTTACACAATCAAATAACTTCTCAAATATTAGAAGATATGATTTCAGCCCTTTTAGTAGAAGAAAAAATAATAAATGCAAAAGATTTAGAAATTGATTCTCAACATAAGAATGCATTATACACATGAGACAATAGTAAAAAAATAAATTTAATGTTATTACTGTTAAAAAAAAGGTCACACAACTTGGACTTATAGAATTAGGGGCAATAATATTCTTAAATGAAAACTAAAAGAAAAATCAAATGATGTTAACTTAGCCTATGTTCAAGGTTGAGGACCCTCTAAATGGTGCTTTTGTTGAAGATTATTGTTTTGAAGATACTAGAGATGGATATTGATTTTGAGCCTTCACCATTGAAGGTTGGAGGCATTAGAGGTTGAAGGTTTTTCATTATCTCAAGTCAATTTCTTGCTTACAAATGGTGCGTTATATGAGAATCATATGTTATTGTTGCTTTCCTTTTTTGAAGCTGACATAATTGAAGATGTATATATTGTGAAGTTTAGTTTTTGAAGACATGTAGGGATATGGTAAACTCAATATGAATTGTTGTCTAGATAGTTTAAGAGTTTGTGGATTTGGGGAATTATACCCTTCTTAGGGTCATGAGACAACTTCATGGAGCAATGGATTGTTGTCCAAAAATTTGGGAGTCTAGGGAGGTGGTAATCAAGGAACTCAAAAATTTAACTCAAGAGCTACAAATTAAGTGCAAAAGTTGGAATGTCAAGGGGTCACATATGGGCAAAGAAAGCTGCAGCTAGTTAAAAAATATAAGTGCATATTGAACAAAAGGCAGACCACACACTTGTGCAGGATGGTGTTAGACGTGGCTAGGCTGTGCAAAGGTTGAGTAGAAGCTACACAGAGAATTGATAGGGGTTGTAATGCGAGCTAGAAGACAACAATTTAATTTACTAGTTGCAAATAACCATGAAAAGTTGTGGATAGAGGAGGCTACAATACCATTGAAAATAAGAAAAATTGTAGATTATTGATTTGATGGTTGGGATCGTGAATAGGTAGATAAAGAGAGTGAAGTGAGATAGAAGAGAGGAGTGAGGAATAGAAAGGAGATTCACTACCAGGAAGAGAAAGGAGACCGCCAAACTTTGAATGTGAGTTGCAAATTAAGAGAGAAGGAAGCAAAAATGAGACCAATGAAGATTATGGTATTTGTAATTTTTTCATTATAGATATATTAATTGTAGTTTGATGAAAATAGTGTAATTGTGAGCTAAATAACAATAAATTTGTAAGACTTGAGTGGTGCAATCTTTATCGAATTTGAGTTTCAGATGGTTGGTAGAGAGTATCTACTTGTGAATATGTGAATGTGGATGTTGGTCTAGAAATTGTGAATTGTTATGGTTTTGCCCATATGTATTTATTAGCTTGAAAAGCTTGAATTTAATAATTTTCTTTGTAAGGATTTTTTCTTTTGTTGGTCCCAATTAGTGGATGGAAGAATTAGGGAATGATGGTCTATGATGTGAATGGGTGTAGTTTTGGCAGCAACCTTATGATAAGGACTGTTCACAACACCTATTCCAATGTCTGCATTAGATGCAGTTGCAGCTAGTATCATAGAGGTACCACTAGCATTCTTAGATTTCTTGATTGATGAATAACCAAGTCCTTGGTATTTAGGATTATCAAAAAACTATATTGGTTCTAGAATGACCTATTCACATAGGCCTAATCCTTTTCCTTTATACCACATTCTTTGATAGATCTTGTTTCCAATAGGATATTTGTTGATTTGATAACAAGATCCTAACTCTTCTTTATGTTCTTGGGAATCATCAATGGTTGCCATCTTCTGATTAGTAAGAAGGCCCGCTTTAACAAATATGAGTGATCCAAGTTGATAGGATACTGGTGCTTCATCAGTATGTGGGATAGCTTCCTAATCGATATCTTTGGCCTGATGGAGTGAAATATTAGATGGAGTGGATTGCAATGTCTTAGTGGATGATGGATTAGAATAGGATGCAAAGGCTATAAGAATTTCTTGGTTTTGTGATTGGGATAAAAATTTAGGATATGCATGGGAGATAGGGAGTTGTGATATGGTTTGGTGTTGAGGAATGATTTGGATGAAAAATTGGTTTCCCTTGTCAAGGTCAAGACAAGGATGACTAATGGATTTTTGTTGTGGGTTAATAGTATGGATTGTGTTGGTTCTTCATAGTGAGGGTAGATGGATGGATGACTAGAGCTTATGGATTGTTGGTAAGATGGGTAGATGGATGACTCAATAGGGATTGTGGTTTGTTGGTATGAAGGTTAGATGGATGATTCACTAGGGATTGTGGGTTGTTGGCATTGCCAAAGCATATTGTATTCAAAGACATGGTCATGAGTTTGGATTAAGATGGATAATGGGATGGTTTGAATGGATAAGTTGGTGGATAATGGATTGGATTTTTTTGTTTGTTTGAAATTTTTGATGTTTTAGGATGAATGCAAAGACTATTATGAAGTTAATCTATGTGTTTTGGATTTTTTGATGAGATTTTGCAAATACAAAAGGCCTTAGATTTTTGACTTTTGATCCTAAAAAGAGATTACCTTGAATTTTTTTTGGATAGATTAATGTAACCTAATGGAGATCGTAAACCTCAAGAAAGGACTGATGATGATGTTTTGATAAAAAGTTAGAATTGCAACTAGATTTGTGAGTTGAAATCCTACTTTTGTTGATGGGATAAGTTTTGGAAAATGAGGCTTGAAGACTTTGAACTAGATGACACTAGACCGACCACTAGATCTGCTTGGTTTTCTAATTTTAAGATGCTAAGACAAGATTTTTTAGGACTTTAATATGCAACTAAGAATGCAAGTTTAAACATAGGAAAATTGTAAAGTTTGTTGAAGATGCAAGATTTTTAAGAAACTAGGTGGAGGTTGTATTATGACTATGTTTTTGAATTTTTGGTTTTTTGATTGTTTTGGTTGTTTGACAGTTGATAAGCATATAATATAGTGTGTAATCGACAAGATTTTTGCTACAACTTTGACTTATGGTGACAAAGATAAGGCCCTAAGGCCAACTGGTATCATTGGTAATAACGAACAAAAAGTATACATAAAATAGTCACAACTTAGCTAGTGGTAGATCAGGTTATTAATAGATATTAGGCCCACCTCCCATTAAAGGGGTAAATACTCAGAAAGATCGGATAGTTGAACAATTAAAATAATTGTCCAATACTCTCTCTATATGAGAGCGAATAATAGATGTTTGGTGATAGGGGTCATCGATAGATGCCACAAAAACACCTTCTTTCTCTCTTAAGAGGTTATTGCTAGCAACCCAAAAAGATTCTACCTCGACTCAAGAGAGTACATGGTGAGTAGCTTAACATGTTGATCCTACTATGTTGAACCGATAAAAAATGATGGCTAATAGGACTTTAGGCTTCTATAAATAATTGGTTTGCAATGGAGGTACTCCTAAGAACACGATGACATACACTAGCGCAAGACTAAAGTCTCTAATCATATGTCTAAAATCACTTGGGATCATGAAGGAACACTTTACATGGAACAAGTGGATTGAGCTATAGCTTTCACTCTCAACCTTTTATATAGCCCACTGGAGATACGTGCTTGAGGTCGAACCCTTGGGTGATGAAATCCCAAGGCAGGCTTCCTATTGAAAAATAAAAATGTAAGGCTTGAGTGTTGCTATTTCTCATCACCTAGGACCGCACAAGTGCCCTGTTGGAACTGTAAAAATCTGGTGATTTTACATGATTGTCCACTTTCATAATTTTCCAGATTGGTCCTATCATGTTCATATTTCACCCATTTTTGTCATATGGCTCCATGGTTTCCGTTGTGTTTGCATTTTTCACCTTTT
>VDFB02055756.1:0-21349 GCA_007258455.2 Sequoia sempervirens
CCACATTATCAAAACCATGAATATATAAGGAATCTAGTTCAATCTTAGTCTTATCCACTCCAATCTTATCTAAGAGGTTTATTCTACACACATTAAGGGTTGAACCATTGTCAATGAGATTTCTTCTTATTCCACATCTATTAATAATTGCCACTATCATCAAGGCCTCTTTTTGTTTTTGTATCTCCAATGGAGTTTGAGGAATTTAGGCCTATTAGTCTCTGCAACTCTTTCTATAAAATCATATCTAAGGTTTTTACGTCAAGGCTCCTTACTATCCTTCCTTCATTGATATCCCCTCAGCAGAATGGTTTTGTTCTAGGAAGGAAAATTGTCGACTCTATAGTCACTATTCATGAGAATATCCATTCACTAGTGGAATCTAAAACTGAAGGGTTTCTTCTTAAGCTGGATATTTCCAAAGCTTATGACCGAGTTGATTGGGAGTTTTTATTCAAAATTCTAAGGGTGTTTGGTTTTAGCAGTAGAGTTATTCAGCTGGTGAATCAGTTGGTTACTACTGTCTCCACTTCCATCATTATGAATGGTTCTCCCTCAAGATTCTTTCAGAATTCAAGAGGCCTAAGATAGGGTGATCCTATCTCTCCTATTCTGTTCACAATCATGAGGTATGTGTAGGATCATGATGGGCCAAAAAGTGGCAATATTATGGGTATTTGTAGGGTATGTGGCTGACGACTTTTTTTTAATCCAAATTTGATAAAATGAAAAGGGTTTTTAGAGGAGATTCTCATTTTTCCACCAATATAAATTATTCTTTAATTTGAATTTAATAAATAATTATTAATCACTTTCTATTAGAATTATGACTAAAGTCTTGATCGATAGGCTGATTGAAAAACATCTATAACTTTCAAAATAGTATCACATTGTTTGAATCCAAAACATGTGTCACATTCTATGCTACACATAATATAGGATTATAAAAAGAAAAATTAAATTTCATGAAGTTTTGACCAAGTTAAGGTGGTCAAACATACGAGTTTTTATATTTTTTTAAAGTTGTAATAAAAAAATCATAATTAATTATTTATGTGGAAAAAATTTACAAAAAAATATGCATTACATCCAGACATGAGTCGTCTACTTATATATAAAATCTTATAAAAAAATATTATCATTTTATTATGGTTAGGGTGGTCAACCAAACACCTCCTTATTTTTTCCCTAAAATTTAAGTACTACTGTGTTGAAATTTCAAATTTTCACCAAATAGATTTTATTTATTTTTAAATAAACCTAGTAGTTTAGAAACTAAGTTCAATTTTCTATAGATTCTATTCTAACATATTTTTTAAATAATATAGATAACTTATTCAAAATTTTACGTCAAGTTGCCTAACACTGATTTTTCTGAATTTTTTGCCACTTAAGAGCCTGTTTTTTCCATGATGATCCTGCACATACCCCATGGATGAGAGCTTGGGAAGAAATCTTAAAAGATTGATTGAACAAATGTCTCTTGTTGGTCTTAGACCTTCTTCTAATAATTTGATTTGTTCTCACCAATAGTTTTTTGATGACACTATGTTGATGGGAAGATCAACGGTGACTAAGGCTAAGACTTTGAAAAAAATATTGGACGTGTATGAGAAGGAAACTGAGCAGATGGTCAAAAAATAGAAGAGCTCCCTTTATTTCTTTAATACCCCTGAGCATAGACAGTTAAAGATTGCTAGAATCCTTGGTTGCAGAGTGGAATCCCTACCATCTACTTATCTTGGATTACCTCTATGCCTTAAACCTCCAGAATCCTTTTGGTCTTCACTGGTTGATAGGTTCAGTAAGAAGTTGGCAGAATGGAAAGGAGCTCTTCTAAGTCAAGCAAGAAAAATTTAGCTCCTCAAAGCTTCTCTTCAGAATCTCCTAGTTTATGCATTAAGCCTTTTCAAAATACCTACTAAATATGCAGAGGCCATTGAGAAGATCCAAAAAATATTCCTTTGGTCTGGTGTGGAGGAGAAAAAAAGGATGCCTCTAATAGGATGGGATTTGGTTTGCAGACCAAAATCCTTGGGGGGATTAGGTCTTAGAAAAATTAGAATGATTAATAAGACTCTTCTTGCTAAACAAATATGGAGATCCTTTTTGTTTGATGCATAATGGTTCAAAGATATCTTAAAAAGTAAATATATGACCAATTGTGTGTCCCTCAAAGCCTTGTTGGATTCTCCTATTCTACCTCATGGTTTAGCTTGCTGGAATGACATGATTGTTGGTAGAAAGATTTTGGAATCAGGGGTTGGTTGGCATATTAGAAGCGGTAATGTAGCCAGGTTTTGGGAGGACAAATGGCTTCTTAAGGATCCCCTAATCAAAATTGAAAGATTCAACAAAAGGGTTGAGTTTTGCAAAGCAACTTTTGGAGAGTATGTTAAATATTACTGGAGTGAAGGAGATTGGGTGGATTTGTGTATGGTCAGCCAAGATTTGGCTCTGCTTCAATCTTCCTTGATGGCTATCAGATTGGCTTAGAATAAGTTGGATTATCATCTTGTCTAGATGGACAACCCATCCGGTAAGTACCTTGTTTCATCGGCTATCTCTCTATTGTCCCTTTCTCAAGCCTCCCCTCCATTCTGGTCTAAAGCATGGATAAAACACTTGACTCTCAAAGTCAACATTTTCTTTTGGATTCTGCTTCAAAATGAGGTGCTCACGATGGATAATCTTTGTAAATGGGGATTACAAATCCCCAATAGATGTTACCTTTACAAAAGTGAGGTAGATTCAACAAACCATTTGTTTCTCCATTGTCTATTTGTTGCTACAATCTGGGGAAAATTTATGGCTCTCTAGAATATTTCTTGGGTGCTCCCCCTATCCATTGAAGATTTCTTCTCATAATGGAAAGCCCCATCTCAAAATCCTTTCATTCGAAGGTTATGGAATTTTATTTTCCCTTATGTTGTTTGGGGTGTGTGGAAAGAACGTAATAACAGACTTTTCAGGGATAAGGAGATGTCAGAGATTAATGTTTTTGAAAAAAAAAAAGGCTAATAAAGGAAAACTTCAATGTTATTCCCCAAAAAAATTTTGACCTTGAGGCTGTGGTGTGCACTCCCTATGATCTAATGATAGCCAATGATTGGAATCTCAAAATGGATGTATCTAAGGCATTCAAGCCAACTAAGAAAGACAGGGAGGGTGTGCACTGGACCTTTCCACCAAGTGGTTGTACTAAAGCCAACTTTGATGGCATTGGAAAGGGCAATCTGGGGATGGCTGGAAGTGGAGGTGTGTTAAGGGACTCAAATGGTAACTTTTCGGTAGCTATGACCATTTCCCTAGGTTCTCAAACCAACCATATGGTAGAGGCTATAGGATCTTTTCAAGTTTCAAATTTAGCACATAATCGTAATATAAAATATTTATGGTTGGAAGGGGATTCCAAAAATATCATTGATTGTATCCTACGTAGGAGCCCCCCCTCCTAGTCTATTAAGAATTGGATTGAAGATGCTAAATCTATCTTAGATAAGTTTGAAAAAGTTAAAATCTCTCACGTCTATAGGGAAGCTAGCAGCGTGGTAGATTACTTTGCGAATGAGGGGGTTAAGTGGGGAGGTTTGAACACATGGCATAATTTTAGGGACTTGGGAGCCAAATTCAAGGCCTTATTAGATTATGATGTTATGCATGGGAAAGAAACAAATATCTTTAATGATGATAGGGAAAAGGGCTAAGTACATCGAAATCAAGAGATTTGATGGGGCCATGTCAAATAACTTAGTTGGTAAGAAAAAGCGGCATGCTTTGTGGGTTCATTGGAATGGCTACGTAAATTTGCAACAGGTTTTCAGCGATGGAAGAGATAGCAGTGAGGTGCATGCGAGTATGGGGGCGATAGGAAAAGGATCAAGCCAAATAGCTACAAAATGCACATGAGGAATGCTAAGGTCTGGAAATAGGTTGTGCATGGTGGTTTGGTTCCATTCCTGGAAAAAAAAAATGGACCTAATCCTAAGGCCACTAACTACTTTAAGAAGAACTGGAATAATGGAGAAATTATCCTCTTTGGGAGAAAGGTGAAACTAGATGAGAAAATCATAGGAGAGGTGATTGGAATGTCCACTAAAGGCATGAAATTTTATCGTGATAGAAGGTATTCAAACAAGGTGGTAATCAATTTCCCCAAGAAAGAGAAGGAGAAACTAGAACTAGTCAATGTTTTCAACAGCTATTTCAAAATCAACTCCATCAAGGCGCTTTGGAGAAAGGTGCTCTATGTCAGTATGGAGTATATTACCATAGACGAGAGATTCACTAGAGTTTATGGTTATCATTTTTCTCTCCTTAACCACTTCCGCCATAAGGTACATATTTCTTTACCTCATTACTTATCCTACTCGTTGAGTAATAGTCTTGAGGACCACAAGAAAAATCCTAGAAGATACCCTATTCTTCATCTTGGGCTTATTAGATTGATCTATGAACATTTTTAAAGCCTGTAAGTTTTATCCAAATCCGTTTCCTCCATAGCATCTAAGGACTATAATACAGATAGTGGTGTGTCGAAGAATGATCATTCTAAGCCTAACTAAGAGAGAATTTTTGAAGCCCATCCATCCCCTATCCTTTCTATCAAGAAAACCCAACTTTGTAAACCCCAACACACGAAAGATAACCCTGAGAATTACCCTCACTACCTCGCCCCTTTAAAGAAACCCGCTCTCAAGGGTTCCCTTGCCAATAAGTTGGTTTCCTACTCTGCAAACTCTCTGGAGGACAAATTTGAGAACCTTGAAGCTAGTAGAGACTCTGTTTCTACCCTTCCTGCCTCTTTCAAAGATGATGGAACCGAATTTCCTAGCTCCCATAACCTGGATGATTTCAACCTCATTTTAGATCAGAATCAATCTGGAGATATCCTTGCCTCTGCTAGAAGTGGCATTGGTGATATTTTTAGGGTTATGAAATGGGCCTATCAAGAAATCAATGATCTTAATCTCAGAAATAGGGTTCTAAATAGAAAGTTGGAGGAAATGGAACTAAAGTTATTAGCTCTTAACAATGAAGAAGGAAAATAGAAAAAGAACAATATAGGGACGAGAGATGATGACATTGAGGACAAGTATAAGACTCTGAAAGTTGAAATTGTTATAATAAAAAACAATATGAAAATTGTTGTGGAATAGAACCATAGAATTGCAAGGCACAATGTCATTATCATTAATGGAATGTCTAAAAAGTTGGAGAAGTCACAATAGGGCTCGCTAGTTGTTGACCTGGAAAAGGACAAGGATAAGAGCAAGAATGAGGACCAAGGAGTATCGAAGAGGAACCATGCTAACCTTAAGAGGAAAGCACCTCCTACTTCCCAGATGGTCCAAATCTTAAAGAGGGCGATTCAGGAGATGAACAACATGGAAGTTGAGACAACGAAATTTTTAAAGTCCCAAGCTTAGTTGCTACTAGTGTTTTGTCTGGTCTTTTCGGGGTCTTTTTTCTGGCCCTTGCTGGCCTTTTTTTGGTGGGTGTTGCTTTTTTTTTTATAATGTCCTCTCTATAGCCTCTTTGTTTCTAGGTTCTTTGATGATTTATCTCTTTTATTTGTAAACTTTGTGGTGTCGGGTCCCTATAAAACCCATTTTCTCCTCTTTCAAAAACTCATCTTGATGGAAGACAATATCAATATTGATGGCATTCATGCATTGAATAGGGTTGTTACATCATTTGGTTGTGCACTAGGAAGGACCACTACTTGTAAAGAATTTTGAAGCATGCTATGGTAATTAGGTGATACTTGAATGAGATCCCATAAAGAAATCTTAGCAAGAGTATTGTGAAGTTCTTGCACAAGATCATACTCCTTTCCACTATTCAAAGGAAAATAAGGAGCACTAGGCAAGATAGGTTGAGGAAGTGGTAATGAAGTAGGTATGGTTTGTGGTTTTCTATTGTTCCTTGTGTTGTATGTATGAGAAACATTTTGATAATTAGATTGTTGTGAAACCTTGTTACTAGTGAGTTTCCTTGCAAAGTTCAAGATACTTCCAATAGGTTTAGGCTTTCTTTGAGGTGGTCTTATGATAATCACAAGAGTGGTTTGGACTTGCTATTGTTGTGAAGGTGGGTAAATGGTAAGTTGAGGTGTTATTGTATTTACTTCCCTTTGTTTTGTTTTGTTATGATAAACTTTAGAGGATGAGATTCATGAGATGATGTCCTCAAGGTCTTCATCTAACATGTCAAAGTCATAACTACTAAAAGGATTGATGGATATGTTAACTTGTAGAAAGAGATTTGACATTGCCAAATAACTATGCTTTTCCCAGGTGTTCTCATTTAGTTTATACTTTTTGTTTTGATATTTTTAGGGTAGTTTATGGTTTCCAATTATTGTAAAATGTAAATTAATCTATGTAACTATGGAATGATATTGGAAATAAAGAAAATGTATATAGATATGAAATTATCCACAACTAAAACATGCAAAAAAAATTCCAATTTGTTTGAATATTTAAGCAAAAAGATAGCTATCTTCAATGTGAAAAACAAATTGTTTCAGAAATATAATTCTCATATTTAATAGCAAAAATAGAAAGCAAAGATAGATACAAAAAGGCTCCCAAAAATATAGCAGAACATTTGTACAAGGATAGGTTTTCCCAAGGGTGAATGGGTCCTTGTTAAAGGTTATGAGAAATGAAAGGTGCTAAGTCAGAGTTACTTTTGGTGTTTTCTATTTTAGGTTGCAAACTATGATTTTTATGATAGATTTTTCCAGTTTCAAGTGTCTTAATGCAAGTTTGACTAGTGACAAATAGTGAATAAAGTGATGACTTTTGGAATGAAATTTTGAATTGAAATTTGAATCTAAATGACTAAAAGACACTCTTGATGCAATACCAATGCAAGAAGTATGCAAAATTAATTTGCAATTTTTTATTTTTTTTATGAATTTAAGTGATGCAAACATGGAAAATTAAACCCTAAATGCATTGCAAAGCACACTAATTTAAATCTAGATATAGGGTTTTGAATGTCTCCAAATCATAATTTAAGATGTGCAATTTCAGGTTCACCAAAATGAAACATAGGAAAATGTGGGAGATGGATAGGAAACCTAAAAATGGGATGTTAAATAAGGGACCTATGCCAAAAGAAAAAATGGGTGTCCACCTAATCACAAATCCACCTTTTCCATGTTCATTAGGAAGAGGGATAGTGCCACAAATGATTAGAATTAACTTGCAACCCATAAGGTGAGTCAACCTTAGGTTTGGACACTATGCTACCTTAACTGCCTTATGACAAAAATGACCAAACACCAGTTACATGGGAGAAGAATAAAAGTGCTTTAGTAATTAAACCTATGAGATCTAACACTTTGAATATGAAGCATTATAATAATACTATTAGAAACAACCATTAACGAGCAGATCTAAGAAGGTAAGAATGGTATGTACCCTGCTCCAAAAGTGGTTTTCAAGCCCTACAATAGGATAGGTTCACCCAAGGGCGAATGAGTCCTTGCATCCCTTTTTGAAAAATCAAAATTTGATCCTATAACCCTCTATCTGCACTCTACTCCTATACTTGCAAATCTTCAATCTCGACCTCAAATCTGTAGCAAAAATTAAAAATTTTGATTTGTTTGTATGGAGGTTTGCCTCGGTCAAACTCCAAATTCGATAATTAAATCTTGATGGAAAGATGAAAATTTGATAAATAATAGTGTGCACAAGCCCTAACCTTAAGTGCATCTAAAGCGTTAAGAGATGAAATGGAAAGAAACCTTATTCAAGTGTGTTAGAATAAGATCTGTAAATGAACATGAAAAATGACAAATCTAACCTAGTTAGGGAGAAGTCAAAACACCCTAATAGATCTGAAATTTGATTATGCCTTGCTTTAGGTAGCTAGTAGAATGAAGATTGAAGATGGGACACTTAGAAAACAAGTCATTAGGCTAGGAAGAATGGCTAGGTGCATGTCCCAAAAAACTAGAATTCATCATGATCCACAATTGGCATCAACCTCCTAATCATAAACAATGCTTGATCTTTCTTGGAACAATGAGCCTGAAGACCTGCAAAAAAAAATGAAATGTTGCTCCAAGATTTCAACCTTGCTTGCTTGAATGTTCTCTCCTTGTTCTTGAGTTCTAATTTTGTGAATATCTTCTCAATCTCCTTGTCAACCTAGTTTTAAATGGTGAAAAGACTAGGATTTATAGGCTTCTTGTCTAATTTTTTGATTATTAAATCTCGATGGACGACCTTTGTAACTTAAATTTTAAACAATAAAATGCTGCCAAAAAAAAATTAAATTAGGATTTTGCACCTAAAGGGGACCCATTGGCCCAAGGGCGAATGGGTCCTGACCTAAATTGTCAAGAATCATTTATTTCGGGGTCCTTAATTCATTAAAGGAATTTGTTTAATGTGTGTTGTGGTGTCAGAAAATGATAAATATAGGCCTAGGGATGCATAATAAAAGGAATTAGGGGTCTATTTTGAAGGGTAAAAGTACATAAATTTTGAGGTCACTAAAATAGGTCTAAATTAAGTGTGAAATTGTACTTTCACTTCTAGAGAGGAGTACAATTTTCTACACTACATGAAGAAACAACTTGATTGTTCATTATGTGCCTATATTTGTTGGAAGAAAAACAATAGAAAAGGAAATTTTACATTCTATTTATAAACTAACCACAGAGAGAGAGAGAGTGAGTGAGTATTGTTGAATTGGTGAGATTTGCTTGCAAACAAAAAAAGAATTCAAACTACTATTGGTCCTAGTTCAACATGTAGCATGATTAGTGCAAACATCTAAAGAGATACAATATTCTATCTTGAAATGTGAGAAAGTAGGAAACAACAACTATATTACACACAAAAGTTGTAACTAGTATAATTACTTTATACATTTATATACAAAAATATTTTCTTACAATTAAAGTTTTTATGTTAGCTACAAGGACTACATGACAAACCAACATGAATCAATATGGACAAGAAAATTTATTCTTCCACCAAGTTACTTGTGAAGGAAAAATCTTGTTATATAAATTTCTTGCTCTAGCTCCCAAATTCTTGCAATTAGATAACTACAAACAATCCCCCTATTTATCTATCAACTTGTTGCCACTTGTGTAACATTCTCAAATTTGTTTGTCCCTTTTTTTTTAACCTTGCTATTATAACACTGCATTTAAATCTTGTACATATTCCTCTTTTATTTTTAAATTCATGAATCACTGTAATAATTGATTTGAAATGTCTAATCTTGACTTAGGAAATTATTTATGTTCTATTAAGATTTTTTTTTTTTTAAACTTCTTGCTTCATATATAGACTTCATGCTATCTAATTATGGACCTTAGAGATTATTAATCCATTGTTTATTTTGCTCCATGTATGTCAGCAATCATCCCTCAACTACCCTCACTACTTATCTTTCTGAAACCTCATGCACATGTTCACTGCAAGTGCCTCACATCAATATCTTAAGACTCTGAAATGTCAGTGAGTTAAAGTGAATCAAGTGAGTCGCACAGATTTACAAATATGATACCCCTAAGAGCCTGACTGGTTCCAAAGACTAGGTAGATTCTCATTTATTAGAGTCAGGAAGTCTGCAGTAGTGAGTATTGTAGATACCCAAATCTCTAGATATCCAACGATGACTGATGGCACATGGAGAAAATTTCTACATGTTTTTGCAGGCTTCCTGGATTCCACAAGTCAATTGTTGACACCCTCAACATGTAGCCTTGTCCACATCAAGCCTTTATACTTGGCATGTGATCGAATGCCCACCCTAACGTGTCCCCCCTTAAATTCTTGGTATTTTGTATCACAAACTTCAATATTCCCAGTCAACCAGGACTTATTGATTTCTTGTATCGAAGGTTAATTAATTCAACCTTCAATGATTTAAGTACCCATGCATTTGAATACACATTGGCTCACCAATTAGTTCATGTCATATGCATTTTTATTGCATCAAATGAAAATATCAGGGACAAATTGGATCTTCTCGAAACATGAATCTGATTGATTTAGAGCACCTACAGTAGATGGTGGACAATTATGTCCTATGCAGAGAGAATCAAATAGGAGCGGCCAAAAACAATTATTCTTCATTTTGAATATTGTGTTAATGACAAGTCTTTTTATCAGATCAATCTAGAAGAATGTGAAAGCCTACACCTATATTCAATGGGCGATTTTCGTGGTGTTAGACTTGAATCCTCAAAAGTCAGAGGGCATACCAAGTCATGTAATTAAACCAAGTATCACGTATGTTTGTGAAGGGTCTATTTATAAATAGGCTGCAATTCATATTTGCCTGGCGGGAAGTTTGGGGAACTATGAAGCTAGAAAATTTGACTTCCCGAATTCAAATAACTTTGTAGAGATTATTTTTGTCTTGTTCATTTGAGTGTAATGATAGTATTTTAGCCAAGCTTTTTTTCTAACTAATATTCTGACCCTAACATATTTATGTTAATACATTTGCGTAGAAGTAGCCTACGCAAATAGTTTGGTGTTTGTCTTCTTCGATAAGGGGGCAAGTTGAACTAGCAGGCACAGATATGGTATCCATCTTCAAGAGGAAAACTAAAGCTAAAGTTCAGCGGTGCCTTCTGATGCAACATGGCTGTGTCTGGTGTCAGATGTATAGCAAGAAAGGAAAAAACAAATTAATTTTCATAATATTAAAAAAGTTTTAGTATTACATGAAGAATGAAGTTGATTTCCAGGCCCTTTTGATAAGATTACAATGATTAATGAAGTTGAATTCCAAGCTCTTCTAATATGACTGCAACTATGTGTAAGCAAAACATCTATAATATCAATATAGAAAGGGAGTTCCAAATCATAATCAATACAATGATAAGGAGAAGCACAATATGTTAATATAAATAGTGTCTTTATCTACCTAGTTAGCTAATCACCTATTTACAATTGATCTATTCACACCTAGCTTAAGTTTACTTAGTCTTCTTTTGTTTTTTGTCTCACTTCATAGTATTGAGACATGCATCCACACCTAATGACACTTGATCACCCACTTGTCAAGTGAGCTCACAAGTGTCCCACCTATAAAGAGGTAGTCAGTTGTCTAGTCGTACCTTCCTACCTCCTCAACCTTCCCTATATATGCCATCTTTGTATATTGCTCTTGCCTCACCTACATCAGCTTCTATCATGACAGATTGTGCAGATATTCATGAGTTGACCTATCCAATTCAATTATCATCATCTGTAGTAGTGTTAGATTCACATCGGTCTAGACATAACCATACATTCATGGTTCCTATGTCCAAAATCTTTTTGTGGTACCTAACCCATTATATTAGCATTTGTCATACATCAACATTGGCTTGGAGATATTTGAGCATCATTTGAAGGCATCATTGGCATCATTTCAATATTTGGATCATGTGCATCATTCAGAGACATTCACCTTCTTGCATATTCCTATTTGAAATGGGAAGTCATATTGCACACATTTGTGGTGTTGTTTCCTCTCAAGGGAAGAAATGTTGTTCAATTTTCGTGGATCATCTTCAACAACCAATGTCGAGCATCTACCAACACTATAGGCATCATTCTGAAGGGAGGTTGCATGGTTTCTCTTCTACTATCAATTTTGGGAGGAAGCATTTCCTCCCATGGAGTTCATAACTTCACACTTTCTAGGGGGGGTCACATGACCTTCTCTCTTTTCTCTCCTATGGAGGGAACATTTACATTGTGTTAGAAGTAGTCCTTGGGGGGTCATTATGAGTTCTTAATCTATCACTTCTTCTTCGCTTGCATATTCTATTACATTTGCATCATTCTCTTTTAGAGAGGGCTTTTTATTTCCCACTAGGTTTTTTCTATTTTACTCCACTTTATGAGATATTTGTACATGAGTACCTAACATGGCCTAGTAGTTGAGACTCATCATTAGTGCATACATTACTCCCCAAGTTCCCTTTAAGGGGGGTGTTAGTGTAAATAGTGACTTTATCTACCTAGTTAGTTAATCACCTATCTAGGATTGACCTACTCACACCTAGCTTAAGTTTACTTAGGCTTCTTTTTCTTTTTGTCTCACTACATAGCATTGAGACATGTGTCCTCATGACTTGAGATGCCTATTGAAACTTTATCACCCACTTGTCAAGTGAGCTCACAAGTGTCCCACCTTTAGAGGGGTAGTTAGTAATTTAGTCCTACGTCCCTACCTCCTCATCTTTTCCTATATATGCAAAGCTTGATCATTGTATCACACTCTTCATTTCATATTCGATAGATATACTACTATGCATATTTTGTTCACTTGTGGAAGCTGTTTTATTTAAGAAAAATTCAAGAAGGGCCCATACCCATTACATAACAACCATAACAATAAAAAGTAAACAAATCTCACTAGAGGTGGGACAAAGAAAAAACAAGGAGAACAACAAAGCTTTTGACTGGAGCAAAGAATTGGGAAATGGCTTTGGAAGGACCCGAAACAAAAAAAACCCAATCAAGGAGGTTTAAATCCAAACTTCGACCAAGGCCTCAGAGTTGGACAGGATTGAAGATGCCAATCAATAGGCAAGCTTCCAATCGCATCAACAAAATTTATTTTAAACTTGCAAGAAACACCATCCAACTTGGAGTTCTCAACAAAGGACTTCTCTTTACCAACAATTGTGGGATGCAAAACTATAGGAGTACCAACCCCAACATCTAGCTTCCTTTTTATCACTAACATAGGACGTTTATCAATAGCGCCTAGGGAAGCCAAAGTCACAATAGACTAAACAAAAGTTTCACCATTTTGAGTACTCAACATAGTATTCAAAACTTTAACATGATGAGGCTGGCCAAACACATTAGGATGCAACTGAGCAGTTGCAAAATTAAGTTCATGCACCCAAGTCCTGGGCAAGCTTGGAGCAAAGATTGATACTTTTGGGAAGCATAGAACCAAACTCAACCAAGACACAAATCTTGCAAAATAAAAGTTGGATCGAGTTTTAGTAACTTTTTTTTAGGTAAGAAAATGATCAACAATATTAGCAATATCTCGAAGAATGTCTTGATCCAAAAATTTTAGAGGGAGCTCAAGGAGACACACCCAAATAGGCTACAAATTGAGCTTTGTAATGTCAAAGCTAGCAGACTAGCTTTGAAGGTGAAGAAAGGCCTTACCAAAAAACTAGGGGCCTTCATGACGAATGTGAGTGTAGTCCACTAAGGAATGAAAGAAAAAAAGCAAGAACTCATTCATTAAGGTCATTATGCTAGGATTAGGGGAAGACCAATGCTTAGAAGCCCACCTACGAATAATAACAATATTTGTTCTAAATCCATAAAATTTCCCAATAAGGGAAGCTTGTAGACCAACCAAAATTCTATCAATCCATCCATCAGGAATAGTGAGAGAAGGAGCAAGAGGAGCCCTAATAACTTTGATCACATTTTGGCCAAAAGAGGCCTCAAGAGAAACCCCACCAAAAGCAGTAGATCCACGAGGAGGAAATTGGGGCTCCAAAAAATGTAGAACCCCCACAACACAATCCTATTGCAACCCACAATAGGCAGAACCAAGATCTGAGCCCCCCTCAAGAGAGAGGGAAGGCTTAGAAAATTCCACCAAAACAAAATTAAGTTAAGGTAGTTCAACCAAAGGGCAATCTAATGACAGAGGAGGGTGGATCTTGGGAGGGGGCAGCAAAAAGTGCCTCTTAAGAGAAAACCCATCATGAACAAGCTTGAGAGAACCCTTGCCTATCAAGCCCCTATGGAGAAGAAGTGAATCCTCCTTATGATCTAATAGATCATTCTTCTTTGCAAAAAAAGACGATCAACAACAAGCTTGGTTGCCAAGCAGGCCTCCAGGAGAATGTCTAGGAGGAGCTCATCATCATCATTGCACCCAAAAAACTTCTAAGAACCCCTAAACATAGAATACAAATTATCAACAAAAACAGAGTCGTCACTAACAAAGCCAAGATATTCAACTAGTGCAACCAAATCTATAGAAGAACCACCAAAGTCCTTGCCCTCTTCTTCATCGGTTGCACCATCACCATCACCATCCTTAGCATTGCCTTCGCCATCACTCAAGTTGGAGTTTGAAGACATCGTCGCTGAAGCCTTCATCATTGGAGCTAGGGTTTGTGCCTATATGCTCCTCATCGCTTTTCAAATTCTTTTGTGGAAGTCATTTCATGCTCTCGTATCTTGACATTCTCCAACACAATGAACTAGAAGCTAAATGAAATCCTAGACCCAATTGGCCTACTCCTTGATAGTTTGAGAAATTTCTCAACTTTGCCACTTTTACCAAAGAAGCAAGTTCCATATAGAAAACATACTAGAAAACTTCACCATTGTTTAGGAGGAGACCATCGTGGTGGACTATTCACACGCGTTGGGTGGCACCGATAACCATGAATTGCTAGGAAATATTCCATTTTGGTACCTTGGATTAATACCACCGACTTTTGTGACGACAGCTCTGATGCAGATCCTAAATAGATATGTTTATCATTCCCTACGGATTAAATATGTCAACATCTCACTAGAGTCAACAAGCAGGGAAGAAAGATTAATCCTATCTAATAGGCATGAATGCACCTATTATTCGCTCGATGGGCATCCCAAGAATATCTTTTCTACTAGCTTAGACCATGCCGTGAAAGGCATCTGTGCCATAATTGGAAACAAATAGTTGGAGGACCTAGAGATTCATCAGCACAATCATGTTTACATGGAAGTGCTTCTATCAAATTTTGCTAACATCCCGCAATGGAAGATATATACAAAGTTGTTTACGCTAAATTACATCCGAAAGAAACATAGGAAGTATGCGATGGTGGCCATGAAAGGATAGAAATTCTCTAGAAGTAGTGAATACATAAGAGGGGCATCCCCATCGAAGCATTGGAAAAAAATACCACAATGAAGAAAGATACTAAGAAGTTCAGGAAGACTTTAGCCACCAGCACCATCAGTAAGTTTTGATAGTATATGGAAAAGAATGGGCCGTTACTAACAAAGGAACAGAGATCCTCAAAAAAGTACCGGAGTTAGCAGATGCTTATCTATACATCCTCCATAATAATTCCAGAGGAGGATAATGATGAGCAATTGAATAGGAGTATTTCTAAGGTGGAATGCCTAAGGTTTTACACCTCAAAGGTTGAAACTATTTATGGGTTGATTTTGTTTCTGTATTGTTAATTTTAATTAGATGGAGTGGATATGACCATTCATGTGTTTCCCTCAGGCTGCGATGCTTCATGTTGACCAAGATTTCTAGTTGTATGAATGTTTGCTTTGTGTTTATGGGTGGATCTCACTAAGCCAACATTTGGTTATCTTCCTATTTATTTTCTCTCTTTCTTTCCCATAGTATTTCCTTTTTATATGCCCTTCTCTTTTATCTTTCTTTATTTGTGCATAGATTAGGATGGTTTACTTTTAAATTAGTTTTTGTATGCTCTATTTCCATATCGTGTTTGGTCATTTGTGCTGCAGTCAGGATTTACTACATTAACCTACATAAATATGGTTCTCTTGCAAGGAAAAACTAAAATCTATCCTTGCATGCAATCGACTCTAAGGCTTTAAAAAATCATCATTAATTTTAGGCCCATTGTTAAATTGAATTACTACACTTGGGGCCAGCTTAAGCGGCACACTCTAAGGGTATACTGCTAGGTGCCTGGGCCGGCTGGGCTTAAGTGTCACACACTAAGCTCTGACTTTCAGTCAAAAAACCGTTTCCGTTTCCTGTTTCCATTCTTGTTTTCTCTCGTCACTGTTACAGTTATGGACAGGTCTTTTCACGTTTGTAGAGTGGTGCCAGTATTTGTCAGTAATTATTAGCATTGTCTTATCTAAATGTCACACGCAACCTCCTGCTGCGATTACAAAAAAACTTTGAATTTGTTATTAATGTTGAGCGCGCCTAAATGGAACTCAAAAATCACCTAAATTTCCCGCCTCACACATAACCTAAGATGTGTATACGAGGCTATTATGGGATTTGTACAAGCTTGCTTCAGGCTCCTGCGCGTAAGCTCGTCTGCCTCATTCTGGAAGACTCAGAGGAATAGCCAAGTGTTGCAAAGGAGGAGATTGTATGCGGTGTGACGAAGTGTCTAACGGAGGAGATCACGTCCTGTTGTTCTAACAAGACTGAAGCAGCAGTGAAGAAAGACTCGATCCTGTGACGTGGAGGATGAAATGAGATACTTGCTCAGTGCTTGGACGAGGAGCTGGGCATTCTACCAAGGCCCCTGTTAGTGATTCGCCTCTTCATCATCTTGATTCTTATGTTGCTGCTACTATTAGTTTTCTGGAGATTGGCATTGTGAAGATAGTATTTGTGAATCGGCGGTGCCTGTAGATGGCGAGTTTTCAGAAAAATAAGAAGAAAGAGATTTTGTTTCATGTAGTGGTTTTATTTAGGTTTTCCAAGGACAATAGTGTTTATTTATGCATATGCATTGTATAATTAAACACAAAATATGAGGGTTTGTAAATTATATAAAATAATTAAATTTTAAACATATATGGAGTTTTTAGCTTTTCAGCCTGCCTGTTTATTAATATATGTTTTTAGAATTTAATTTAAAGGTTTTAACTATGCATAAACAAGCAACTGATTGTAACCAATTGAGCACCACGGTAGAATGTGAATGCGTTAAACTAATTATGATTAGTTTGGATATTTTGCTTATAGATATTTAGAAAGAATAAATGTATTTCAAAGATTATAAAAATATTATACTTATTTGAAAGAATATTTTATTTTATTTTAAATTATTTAAAAATTATTTTGCAAAACATTAATTGGTTAAAGAGTTATTTTATCTATTTTTAGAGTTCTTTTAAATTATTTTATTTGTATTTACCAAATGTTATTTTCAAAAAATTGTCTACGAGACATAAAATACATCTCTTGCTGCAAGGGAAGTTGTGCATTTGGATTTAAAATTAATTATTAAAAAAATTGTCATATATTCAAAAACATTATAATTATTAAGTAAATATACTAAATAAAAATTAAATAATTTTAAAGTATTGTTGGATTAAAATAAATAGAAAAACATAATAAATGAGCACATTTCACCTAAAGTTTTGCTAATACTTGAGTGGTATAAAGCCTTAACATTCAAAAGGACCTACCATAACACATTATAATTAAAAGTTAAAGAAATGATACTTTGATAAAAGAGTGGTTCCCTATAAGGTGACTTAATCTTCTAGATGAGTTATAGGGTGGTTTATTCTATTGTAACAAAATTTGTTAATGTTCTCATAAGGAATTTCTTTCATAATTTGTATCACTTTTTCTAACTATCACATTATTTAATTATTCAATATTTTTTCTATATTTGACATGTACTATGAAAATTTATAGAAATCTTATAATTTTGATTATTAAAGGAGAAACTACCTTCGCCAATCTCCTTATGTGATTTAATTGAAAAATACATTGGAATATGCGAGGGATAATAATATAAGACAAAACCTATTTTAAAGAATGACACAAATTCAATGATAAATTTGAAAACCTTATTGAGTTATTGAGATTATTAAAGAGGTAAATGCAAATAAGAAGGAATTGGAAGAGAGAATGGGAGGAAAATATGGAAATATGGGGAAATAAAAATGACATGGAAGTAAAATATATTGAAAAAAGGAAGAGAAAACATTGATTTAGAGAAAAAATTGGGTATTCAAGAAAAAAATTGGGAAGGAAACTTCAAGAAGATAAAGAAGGATTTTAAGGGGTAAAGATAGGTATAAAAAGATAAATAAAAAAAATGGAAAGATGGTAATAAAAATTCTATGTATGTGTGTAAAGGAATTTAATAAAATATGAAAATAAAAATGAAAAGAGGGTGATGGATATTTGAAAGTAAAAAATGAAGGCTATGGAAAGACTAGGAATTGTAAGAGAGAAGATGAGGGTGGTAGATGAAAATGAAGGATTGAATAGGTATAGAAATAGGGGAGAATATGTTTTATGGATAGAGGAATGGTATAGGGTGGCGAAATTATATATTAATTAAAAAATATACGAATATAAAATGTGAATTGAACAAAGAATCAATATCACACAATGTGAAACGATGAAAATAAACCACCTAGCGATGAAGTTATGATCCCAAAGGTGTTCAAGGGACTTATAAAAATTATATAAGTATTAGGGAGGCATATAACACACCATTGTACTTTTAAAATAAATTTAGAATCCTCACCTAATAGAAAATATAATTTAAAATTATGAAAAAATAATATTTTTCTTTCATGGGTTTATTTAAAAAAAAATCAAAGAGAAAAAGAGTAGGTTTGGACCATATATAACTAATATTAAATTTTTCAATAAGTTAAAAGGATTAAAATAACAAACTTATATATAATAATATGAGATATGAATGATAATTTACCATATAATAGATACTAGAGTCTTAAACTTGGTACTAGATATTCATTCTCTCACTTATACATATTTCTACAAAACATGAAAGAAGTTTGGCATGCAACTCAACTAAAGTTGGTCCATAAGACTTGAGATGTCTGAATTATTTACTCTCTTATTTCAATTCAATCAACCCTATAAATGAATTTAGGTTAAACTTGTGAGTTAGGATAATGGGTTACACTTTATGAGACATCCTAATTTTTGTATGAAAAGTGTAACCCACTATTCTGGGATCACCCATAATTATAGTCTTTCCCCTTTCCCGAGGCATGGACTTATAAATGGCCTTCCCACTATAATATTTAAATTAATTATTTCAACCCTATTCAATTATGTGTGCATTTCTCTACTCATTATCTTGGAGTTGAAGCCTCAAGAGACTTACTAGTCCCTCGAGTGCTTCATGAATATTACTCCCTATTCCATATATTATACATTTACCTATATCCCTTAAAAAATCATAAAATATTTCCACTTTCCTATATACAATACATACATCTAAAGCCTTCATGCTCATTCTCTAGAAAGCCTTTTTGACATTCCACACCCTTGATTTAAGGTTGTTTTAAAACTTACATTTGGATATGTGTTTTTAAATTTATGAAAATTTATTATTAATAAAAAAATTCAATGTTTATATTTAAAAAATAGATATTTTATACATGTATGTGTATGTGTGCATGTATATAAACACCAATTTTAAAACATGAAGGCCTTGAAGCAATGGAAAATGGGATTGCTTTTGTATGGTTTAGAACATAGAGAAAAACCCACTTTCACAATTATCTCATTGAGGGGAAACCTTGAAGATCTCAATGCAAAGGAGAAAGAGATCTTGCAATAGGGTTGTCCTAAGGTTTGATTGTAAACTAAGGAGGGGTTCACGACCAAGCTAGGGATCAAAAAGATAAATGAAATGCAAGATGTAATGCTTAAATCTAATGCAATGCAATCTTTCACTAAATGACCTGAAAATGCATGTAAAACATAACAAAAAGCTGCAAGATGAAATGTGTGCACCTAGAAACTTGAAGGAGATTGAATGAAGCTCTAGAATGCTGGAAACAATAAATTTAATGCTGACTAGGACTCATATTCCTGATTGGGTGCTTTAGTCCAAGATCAGGGTTTCTGGGCAGAAATTGAAATATGGAAAATGGGTGTCTGAAACTACGAAAACTTGAAAAATGACCTAAACTGGGACTCATACGCTAGAACTGGCATATCAATCCAGTTAGGGTTTTCTGGAAATTCCAAGTCTAAATCTAGTCTTCAATGTTTGCTTTGTCCTACCCAATTGATTTCTATATTTGAAACCCTGATTTGTAGCCTGTAGAAGTCTTCCAATGATCTCCAATGCAATGTGGCAATTTTGACAACTTTGAACACTTTGACAAAATTTCTCCAAACTTAGTCTTCACTGTGTCTTCAACCTAGACCTGCAAATCAAACACCAAAGAGAGGGAAAAATGTTGTTTTGTTAGTGGAAAGGGGTTTTCCTTGGTCAAACCCCGTTTTGGTAATCAAACCTTGAAATGAAATGAAATGGGAATGAAGGAATGATGAATGAACAAAATTCAATGTTACTGTAGATACCTAAATTTAATCACTTCCATATGATTAAATTTGGTGCGTTCACGCCTATCATATTAATATTAATTTATTAAATTAATATTACCCCCTGTGTCTCATACTGATAAAGTATTTAATTTAATAATTAATACTTTGTCTTTTACCTTATTCCTCTCTAAATTAAATAAATACACTAATTTATTTAATTTAGTCACTTATCCTCCTTTTGATTTAAAAATCAATTTAAAATTTCTCACTTTCTCTCTCCTTGTCACATCCTCCAACATTTGCCACTTGCCTCTAACCTTCTGTTAATTAGCCTAATCCAATATTTGCACAACCTTAACCAAAATCATTAACTAAATTTAGCACCTCTTTTTGGTCAATTCTTCTTTTTTTCCTTTTTGATGTTAACCCCCTTTTCTATGTGAATTTTTAATTCACATTTATTTTCTCTAGACTCCCCTCCTTTAAATGTGAATTTTTAATTCACATTCCATTCTCCCAAGGCTTCTAGAACCTTGGACTTGTCACAATCTCCACATGTGACCAAGTCCCACCTTTTTATACTTTTATCCTCTAGATCATCCTATGAATGTGAATTTTTAATTCACATTTATCCTCAACCACCTTTCCTTTGCACCCATGTAGATTTTTGAGGAATTCTAAAATTCCTCAAAGTCCCTTTCACTCCCACTTGGGGACAAGAAATCCACTTTTTGTGGAAATCCTCTCATCCCCCAAGGTGCATGTCCTTTTCCACCTCATGTACCTTTTTGACAACTCATCTCCACCTCATGTCCTCTTGTCCATTTCACCCTCCACATGTCAAGATGTGAGGGCTTGTGGGTTCTCAACCCACCATAGCCCTTCATCTTGGCCTTGTTGGATCAATCTTGACCGTTGAATTCTCTAGAGAATTCAAGATCCTCTATAAATACCCCCTCCTCAAGGGCATTTCCACAACACTTAGATTTGAGCACCCTTATGCTGTTATTTTGCAACACTTTTCACTTCCATACCTACATGCTGTCCATTTGAATCCTCAAGCATTTGCAATCAATTAATCATCTTTGCTAGTCATCTTGCCTATAGAATCTTGCATTTTAGTCATTCAATCTACCATCTAAGGAGCACACAACCAATCTAAGCAAGGGCCAATCAAAGAAGTTTCAACAACAAGGGAAGTAAAAGTGTTTGTGTTTTATCTTATTTGCATTCCTTTTCGTTGAATCGCTCTTTTGGCTAATCTTGAGGAGTGCCAGGCATCTTTCATGTTTCGCGGATTAGATTCACACATTTAGGTAGCATAAAT
>VDFB02055757.1:0-14101 GCA_007258455.2 Sequoia sempervirens
TGTTGTTATTTTTTCAATTATAAATATATATATGTAAAATAATAAATAATAAATATATTAGTAAATATATATATGCTATGGCAGAGGCTATTGGCATCAGCTTTTCTAGAGGGGACTTTCCCTTTGCTGCATGTGGGTTATGGCCTATCCTTCCTTGGACGGTGCTTGGATTTCCTTGGGTGTTGGTTACTCCTGTATGGAGTGTGGCTTTCCTTGATTTTGAGGGATCCCATGTGTCTTTTGGTGATGTTATGGTGAGAATGGGTGGGAGAAGTTATGGAACATCCCTGGCTATGGTTGTTGGTGTGAGCGTTGGCTGACCTGTTTTGCTTTCTGTGACTCTCCCCTTTGTTTGGATGGGAGTGGTTGATGTTTCTCTTGGTGTGTTGGGAGGTGGATCTTCTCCTCTTAGGGATTTTGGAGCTAATTTTGGAAGGGGTGGATCTTCTCTTGGCTTGGAGAAGCCCTTTCTTTCTCCTGTTGAGTGTAGGATATGCTTGGCTTCACTGAGGTTCGAGTTATGCCTTTGTTGATTAAGATGCGGCACTTTCTTGTGTTGTAGGGCTCTTGGAGTCTATTTTTGTTTCTTGGGCTCTCTTTCATAACTTTGGGGTACCCATTGTGGGTTCTCTTTTCTAAGGAAAGGGTTTCTGGTGATGGAGTTTCGGTGGTGCCTGCTGGGAGGTGGGCTACATTGGCTTCTTGTGTTATTGGGATCTATTTCAAATATTTTGGGTACCCTTTTTAGTTGTCTTGGATATCTTTCTTGAAGGGGGTTTTCTTTTGCTTTTGGTTCTAGGCTGTCTCTTGGAGGAGTTCTCTATTTTTGGGTCTGACTTGGATGTTGGGCAGTGTTTTTAGCTGGTGGAGTGGAATGCCTTTCCCTCTTGCTCCCTTGGAGATTTATGTTGGTTTAGGTGTGATCTTTCTATTGGAGCTCATGTATGCTCAACCAAAGGATGGTGTGGATTCCCATTCTTCTGGAGCTCTAACTCTCTTCCATTTCCTATGCATTATGTATTTTGTTGAGGCAAAAATAGCTCTTGATGGTCAGGAGTCATTTCCTATTGAGTTGGAGGTGGTTGTGTTGGAGGTGGATGATTGTCCTCTTCTCTAGTTTCCTCTGGTGGTGCTCCTATTGAGGTGGAAGTTTCTCCTATCGAGGTGGAGGCTGAGGTTGTTGAAGAAGTTTGCTGTTGGTTTTTTGGGTTTCCACGGTATCATCTCCTATAGATGGGAGCTCAGTCCTCTTGAGGTGGATTTGGAGTTGGTTTGTGGTGCATTTGGGAGCTTCAAGGGGTGTCTATCCTCTTGTGTGTTGGTGTTTTTTATTAGGAGGATGGGTTTAATGGTGGTCTTTACCATTAATTTTTCTTTTGTTGGGTTATGGTCTGTTGTTTCTAAGCAAATGGTTGGTTGTTGTTGTGTGGGTATGTTGCCCTAATTGTTTTAGGTGGTTTTTATTGTTGATCAAAACTTGGGTGGGGTTTCTAGTCTGGATAAAAACCAAGTTGTGCTGTCACGAATTCGAGGCCAATACTTGTGTGTCTGTTAGCTTTGTGATGTCTTGATTATCATTGGTGGCTGTTGTTGGGCTACTAGTGGTTTGTGAGTTATCTTTATTGGCCAGCAGCTTATTGTTATTCTTTGGGTTGGTTATGCTTACTAATTGTTTCTTAAGTTTCAACTATCTTCTTTTGTAAATGGTTGGGCCTTCAAAACTGTTTTTTACCCCTAATCAAATCTATTGAATGATTTATGGATTCAATTTTGTGATAATTTTTTTGCATCAACGTTTTGGATCACACTTCGTGATCCATCATCAGGATGAGAAAAGAGCACAAGGATAAGACTGATAAGTTATAGACCAAGAGATGGATAAAAAGGTAAGAGAAAGGTGGAGGGAGGAGTTGCACACTTACCAAGATATAAGAGGGTCAGGGCAAGGAAGGAGAGAGAGAAACAAAGAAATGGGGAAGAGAAACAAAAAATAAACAAATAAAGGTTGAAGAAAATTAAGAAATAAGAGCAAATAACTTAATAAAAAATTAAAAAATAAAAGAACCTTTAGAATAAAATATTAATGGTTTTAATCTATATTCTAGAAATTAATATAATAATGCAAAAATCTAAAAAGAAACAAAAGAGAATAATATATTAGTAAAATATTAAAATAATATAACACAATTATATTATTAAACTTAAAAAAATTATTTATAAAATCTTTATAACATACTTTATATTATACATGAAAGAATCTTTTTATTTATACTTAAGATAATAAAATAATATTAATTTTGGCACTAAACATTAATACACTAATCGAAAAAATAACAAAGAACTAAAAGGAATTAAATGAAAGGAATTAATATATATAAAAATATATTATTAGATTTATGAGATGAGATAAGATTTAAATAATTTTTTGAAATATATAAATTTACTCAATTATGATTATGGTTTAAAATGACAATAATATCATTTATTTTATTTTTTGGATGATTTTTTATGTCAAACTTAGACAAAAGCATGAGTCCATATTTTTAGTTGAGTGACAAGGGTTTAGGGGTATCAAAGATTTGAACCTTAGTGGATGACATCAGGGAGAGGGGCCTATAGTGGGCCACCCTAACTTCGGGCTTCTCAAAGTCTTATGTGACAATTTCAAATCACTCCCAAATTTGTACAACAGCTTATTTGGCAAGTCTCATGCTTATAAAAATTGGTTTCAAGGCCACATAATTAAATATGACACCACATCAACATGCTTTTTGTCGAGGTATCCAAAAAGACCCAAAAAAAAGGTGAGACCAATGGTGGGTCACTAAGTCATGTATAATTGGTACGTCGATGTGGCATCACATGATTTATCAATTTGTGTACTTTATGGATAAAAGTGTTTTGCAATTGATTATTAAGCCTACTCACTATGAGGCCCACTCATACCTACTTCGATACCCACCATTGGATCCCTACCCACTATGGGCCCCTTTCCCTTAATCAAGGAACATGCCATCGCCCTCACTCATTATATTCAAGCAATTAAACTAGCACCCCTTCATCCATCTACTTATTTAAAAACATTTAAAGTGACATTTCTTAATTAGTTAATTTAGATAAGCTATAATTACTTGTGATTTAAAATAAAATCATATTTGAAGATTTTGCATCATCAATTAAAAAGTTGAAATTAATTATAACAAAATAGCACAATAATTTTTATTTTTTAATTTTTAACAAATATGATATTTATATACTTTGTCTTCTCCAAACTTTAAATATTATCTATCAAAATGCTATTTTTACTTAGTTATGTGAAGGATTCTGATGTAGGAGCATCGTGCTCCAAGCCCTTTGGCCGACGTTGCTCCCTCGTCGGCAAAACTTTGGCTTATCGGCATGAGGTGTTTACCCATTCCGGTGATAGAACAATGGTGTTGGTTGCAATGGAGTTACATCGACAGGAGATTCAGATTTTGGTGGGACCATGTTCCATGTCCCAGTGATGGCCTGATGGTGGCAAAGTGTAACAGGTTCATCGACGTAAGTGTGTTGTTTCGATGGGACAATAGTCTTTGTCCCAACGACAGGGCGATTGATGTGAGGTGGTCATATTGGCAAGACTCATCTTGGAGTCTCACTGACATCCCTACAGAAAGATTTCAGTAAGTCACGAGTTTTTATAACTCCACAACCGATTCATAAGTTTTGACTTTTGGTGACACAGTGATGATAATCCTTCATTAGGTGGACAAGGTGATATCACCAGGACTATGGATTTAGTCCCAACAATAGGGCAATAGGAATATGATGTTGGTTGTGGGACCCGACAAGGTAAGGATGGCATGCAGTCATGAGGTGAATAAAAAGATGACGTGTGGTGTGATGGGATTGGGTAATCCACATCCTTGTTGTGGATTATAGAGCAGTGATATGGTGTTGAGGTAGACAAGGATCAGGAGTGCTTTTCATTGGTGAGACCTTCTAGGATGTCTCAATGATGGAACGATGGATAGAGTGTAAAGTGAACATCAACGAGAAGTAGGTGTATTAATGGAAGATGATTGAAGGTTCCTTTGATAGGACGATAAGATGAAGGATATAGGATAGCTTGAGATGAACGGTTGAGATGATGGTCAACAGTGGTGGATTATGAGTTAGGTCACGAAACATGGCAAGGCAATATTGATGTATTCCACATCATTGTTGTGAAATATGATTTCATTGGCCAACTTAGTGGAGCTACTAATAGTGAGGTAATTGTCTAGTGATACTACAACATAGGAGTGAAGAACAACCAGGCCAACATGGAGGAGGAATACCGTATAAAGAGATAGCGAGAGATAGAGAAGAAGAGCATAGAGGTTAGACTAGTGAGAGTCTAAGGAAAATTTGTTTCAAATTTGCAAATGATGTAAAGAAAGCCCATATGGTGGCATTATAATTCTGTAATCTTTTTTTCATGAATAAAAGAGAGCGTTGAACTATGTTGTGTCAATTTGTGTGTGTGCCTGATTTGTATTGGCTACAAGATTGTGACGGCCTGATAAGGTCCTCTAATCTCAACTGCGTCAAGTGGTATCAAAGCCAGTTGTCCTGAGTTTGTAATAAAGCATCGAACATGAGGTAGTTGTAATAGGACCTGTGAGTGTGGGTTGAAGCTAGAAGACCTATAGGTGATGAGCTGAGAAAGAGTTACGAAAAGCATGTTTGTTGTAGGCATGAAAGAGAGTTTGTAACTGCTATCCTCCAGCAAAGATAAAGTTGGGTAGAAGGTGAAGAGTTCCTCCACTAAGAGAGAAGGTGGGTAGAGGAAGCATCTTCCAGGATCTTTGTTGGGTAGAGGATAGTTGCAGAGGATTGAGTTCTAAAAGAGGTTTTTTGTAGGTGAGAAGAGACTTGCAATTGCAGAGGGCTTGAATCCTAAAGAGATTTGTTGCAGGAAGGACCTATAAATGCAGAGGGTTGATATCCTAAGAGAGAAATTGTTGCAAGGAAGACTTGTGACTATAGAGGGACTTGTGAGTCTCTAAAGGTATTGAAGCTTGGTAAATAGATCATCGAACTGGAGGTAGTTTACATTTGTGAAACTTGAGAGGTTGAAGTTTGAGAGTGTGTGGCAAGTGTTTGACAAAATAACAAAGAAGAAAGGAAATAAGTTTTTCATAGTTGTGTATGCAGGTGAACATGAGGGAGAGAATATGTGAAGTATGCTGGGGATAACAAAAAAGAGGATGAGATGAAGGATGTAGTTGTTGCAAATACTAAGGTTGCAACAATTGAGGGTGGTGCAGTGATGAATGAGGATCCAATGTTTGATGAAGAACCTGATGAAGACCAAGAAACTAAAGCAGAAAAGAGTCTGAAATAGAGGTTGTTTGATGTAATAACAAAGAAATGGCATTTGGAGCAGTGAAGATCTCGATGGAGAAGAAAGAGGAAGAAAAGGATGATTCCTTGGATGAAATAGCTAATGCTAGTGTGGATGCAAATGAGGAAATGATTGCAGTAGGAAGATGTCTTTTAGAAGGCATACAAAAAGAGGAGTGCAGTGTTGTACTTGAGGATGACGATGGACAAGTGGATGCAGCGTTACCAGAGGAGGTAATGCACAATGTTTTTCATGTTGAATCAGTGAATGCATATGAGATGGTTCAGGGTGATGAATATGCAAGAAGGATTAACATGAGTGGAGATGGACAGACTATGGTGGGCTGAATCCCACAAGATCAAAGGCGAATGAGAGATGCATTCAAAGAAGATGGTTGGGTTTTGGTGGAGTTGATTCCACATTTAGGAGGTTGAGTGCAGAGGAAAGTTGTTAGAGAAGGAGGTTGCTTGTTCTAGCAAGATGTTGGACGAGAAGGAAAAAGAAGGTGGAATTGAGAGTCAACATTACCGACGCCATTTGCAGAGCACATGATTTTTTAATCACCTAGGGAGTCTAATGTAGGAGCATTGCGCTCCAACCCCTTTGGTCGGTGTTGCTCCCGAGTCGACAAAACTTTGGCTTATCAATAGGAGGTGTTTACCCATTCCAGCAACAAAATGATGGTGTTGGTCATGGTGGAGTTACATCAGAAGGAGATTTGGATTTTGGTGGGACCATGTTCCATGTCCCAGCGATGGCCCGATGGTGGCAAAGTGTAACGGGTTCATCTGCGTAAGTGTGTTGTTTCAGCGAGACAACAGTCTTTGTCCTAGCGACGGAGCAATTGGTGTGAGGTGGTCATATTGGCGAGACTCATCCTAGAGTCTCATCGACAACCCAACAGAATGATGTCGACAAATCGTGAGTTTTTGTAACTCCACAACTGGTTCATAAGTTCTGACTTTCAGTGACACAGCGATGATAATCCTAAATCGGGTGGACAAGGTGATATCACCAGGACTATGGAATTCATCCCAATGATAGGGCGATACTAGGAGTGTGCTGCCGGATGTGGGACCCGACAAGGTAAGGATGACATGCAGTCATGAGGTGAATAAAAAATCAATGCATGGCATGATGGGATTGGGTAATCCACATCCTTGTTGTGGATTATGAAGCACTGACGTGGTGTTGAGGTGGACAAGGATCAGCAAGAGTACTTTTCATCGGTGAGACCTTCTAGGATGTCTCAACAATGGAACGATGGACATAGTGTAAAGTGAACATCGACGAGAAGCAGGTGTATCAGTGGAAGATGATTGAAGGTTCCTCTGATAGGACGATAAGATGAAGGATATAGGATAGCTTGAGATGAACGGTTGAGATGATGGTCAACAACGGTGGATGACAAGTTAGGTCATGACATGTGGCAAGGCAATGTTAATGTATTCCACATTGTTGTTGTGAAATATGGTTTCATTTTCCAACTTCATGGAGCTAATGATAGCGAGGTAACTGCCTGGCGATACTACAACACAGGAGTGAAGAACAACTAGGTCGACATGGAGGAGGAATACCATATAAAGAGATAGCGAGAGATAGAGAAGAAGAGTAGAGAGGTTAGACTAGTGAGATTCTAAGGCAAATTTGTTTTAGATTTGAAAATAATGTAAAGAAAACCCATATGGTGGCATTATAATTCTATAATGTTGATTTCATGAATAAAAGAGACTGTTGAACTGTGTTGTGTCAATCTTTATGTGTGTGTCATGATCTGTATTGACTGCGAGATTGTGATGGCTTGATAAGGTCCTCTGATCTCGACTGTGTCAAATTCTAAAATAAATATTATTATCTGTTAAAATACTTAATTTAATTTATTCATTATTTTAATTATATCTCAATTAAATTTTATTAAATAAAATAATAATAATATTTTACACTAATCATATTAGATTGAGAAAACAATATCAAATTATACTTTATAACTAATATAATAATTTAATATAAAACAAATAAAAATTAAGAGAATCCTTGATGCTTTTGTACAATCATTAGTTCAACCTTGAGAAAGGTTACCTATAACATCCCTAAAGGCTTTCCAATTTTTTTAATAAAAATTCAAAATGAAATTATGGAAGAATAAAATTGAAAAGAAATAATTTTATAAATATACACAATTTTTATTTTGGTTTAAAGAGATACAAAATAAAAGAAGAGTTTATGTAACATGGAGTATTTTATAAAATTTGTATTAAAATTAATTATCTAATTTTAAAAAAGGATAGGTTTGAGGAGTTTGAAATTAAGTGATTAAGATATAGCTTTTATTGTGAGTATCTAAATTCAAATCTCTAAATCAAAGATTTTCAAATAAATAAAATAAAAAATATAATTAGTTGATAGGTTTTTTATTGTGGAAAAAGGGGCAGAAGTGGGTACGTTTGTATTTTGATTTTTTATTTGCATATTGATTTTTTATCATTTCTTGTTTTTATCTATATGATTTTAGTCTTAAGTTAATTAAAATATTACTCAAAATTTCTGCCAAAGATATAAAACTATGAATCTTAAGAGCTATTTCAATTTTTGCAAGGTAGACAATAGAAAGATATGGGTATATTAGAATTGACTTCCAATTTCTACAAGCCATGGATAATTCCCATACCAAGATCACCTCATTTTGTCGTATATTTTTTCCCTCGAGAAATGTATCTTATTATCATAAAAAGAAAACAATTTAGATGAACTGAGCATTATGATTGAAAGGAAAATATCTCTTTACATAGATCAATTTTTTGGTCAAATTAGCATTGCCAAAACTTTCCTGAAATCATTGTTGCCTTTGTAAATTTGGGAAAAATTCATGTAATTGCTTTTTCTCTTATTTAGAAATTTTTAATGTGTTTTAATCCAAACTAGGCCTTTTGTTAAAGCAACCAAGGAATAGGTAGATGGAGGGGGGGGTTAGCCACTTCAGTGGTTATCTCTACAAAATTAAATTTTATGCAATATAGTGTTGCCTTTATCTTTTAAGGCAAAAAATATGCAATTGCATATGTGGGATTTTTGTTACACTTTTTGCCACAATTTTTCACAAAGACAAATTATTTTTGCACTTTTTGTTATGTGTAAAAAATTATGGCTTCAAACATCAATAAATATAACCTCTTTTGGTGGCCAAAACAAATAGTATCACCTATCTTTTATATTCATTCGGTGGATAGATCCTTTGCCTTCGTAACCTATAAATAGAAGTATAGGATAATCAAGATTCCCTAGGTAAAGACCACTTTAAACAGATTGATATACTAGAATAGAGCTAAATAGGAGTTAGGATGATATGTATAATGCACTTGAAATAGAGTTTTTTTCTACATAGGTTAATATACTAGAAAATAGTTGAAATAAGAGTTTTTCTATACAACTTCATTTACTAGAAAAGAGTTGAAATAGAGATTTTTTCTACACAGATTGATATGCTAGAATGGAGTTGAAAGAGTTTTTTTTCTTTTGTGCATTCATTTAATTTTCGTTGAGCATAAAAGAAAATAAATTCAACAAAAATCACAGTTTAGAAGAAGGTTGATTGGACTTCTCTTTTAAATATCCTGCAATATATTTGATCCAGATTGACCATTTATTCAAAACCTTTGTTGATTGAAGCAAGTTCAGATTGACCATTTATTTAAAACCTTTGTTGATTGAAGCAGGTTGAGACCTACTTCAGGTTTATCTAAAACACGATTTGATCTAGACAATTTTAGATTAACTAGACTCTTAATAGATTGCGATGCAAAATTCAAATTTGTAAATCTATCACAAATTTAATCGTTTCAACTTGGTTGGTTTGAAGCATATTTTATCATTGAAATTTTTTGGGCATCAATGTCTAGGAAGTAGAAAAGTGTGCATATATTGGAATTTGATAAGGGTGTATGATATACATAAATTGACAAGCATATTCCAATTGATTAACTAGTGAAACATGGGTGTTGTATAATGAGTATATAAAAAAGAGGTTTTATAAAAAAGTTGTGTGCCAAGAAAAAATAGGAGATAAAATAAATTACAAAAAAGTGAGCAATCAATGACAAACACAATTTGCACTCACAGTTACCTATGTTAGTAGCTTTGGTGATTGCTATTAAAGCATTTTGCAATTAAGGAGCATCCATAAATAATGAAATAAGAAACAACAACACAAATATAGAGAGTTTTTATTATTGAGCTCAACCTTTCTATTTAGGAACCATAAATAAATACAACTTCAAATGTTTTTATCCTTGTGTTCTTCTTTTTAATCCTTCTATTCTTACATACATGACTCTTGATCTTATAACTTTTCATCATGACTATTGATCTTTTGATTTTTGATACTTCTCAGTTAATGATTATTTATATTCCTTACTTTACACTTTCAGATCTATGGATCAAAGTAAACTAGTCATTTACTATGACATTTTCAACCTTTGAATCTCTACGCAATCACATCCAACATGTTGTATAATTTATGGATCGTAGCAGTTTGAATTAAGCCAAAATCCATTTCCATGTGTCAACCAAATAGTGAAATCTTAATCCAATATTCACCCTTCTCTTTTCAAACTAAGTTCTAACACTTACCACAAAAATCTCAAATTATCATTTCTAGCTTTAGGTCATTTCCATACAGTCAACTTCTATAGTATTCCATTTAATGAAATACTAAAATATATTTAACTTTTACCTTTAAATTTATAGATCGGTGTATCCCTTGAACCTCCTATGGGTGCAAGTGCTAGTTATTAAAATATGTATTTATACCTTTAGATGTTGTCATGTTTCATGTTGAATCATTTAGCAAGTTATAAGGGACTAGAGATGGAAGGCCTAAATTTTGGACTGCATAAATTAGAGAACCAAAACAACCCTTGGATATTACTTTGAGCTTTATATATATGCATAATGAATTACAATATCCAACTACATGGAGATATTTCAAGCCTTTCAAATTTATTACTAATAAAATCATTCTAAATTTTGCTAGAAGAGAAATTCCATATGGGTGACCAAAACAACAACACTGTAGGGATATTTCCATGGTGAAAGAAAGCTAGAATATACAAGAATGTTGTCAATGTCTATAGTTGAGTCTCTAAAAATGAGCACTATATATGTCTACATACAATACAATAAAAACCCAACACAACAATCAAATAAACATTGAAATTATTATCATTATCATGGTGAATATTTTAATCTTCATTACCTATTATTAAAGTATAACGACTACCATGATATTTTGAAACATAAAATTTATTAAAAAAGAAACATCAGCTTTGCATTATAATATAATATATTTCCAGCCCAAAGAAACAACACTAAACGCTTTGAAAAATAGCAATCAGGAGAAAAAATGACATTAGTAGCTCCAAAAGATGAAGTTTTTGAGAATATTTATTGGAATGTTTTAAGGTCTAAAATTTTGCTACTGCATGATAGTTCATACAACAATGCGTAGAAGAAAAATGTAGTTTATAAGCATTTTTTTATTCACCATTAGCATCCCTACATGATTGATGAATCATATTTTGTTATCTATCACGATTTATTATTTATTCTTTTATTTCTAAAAAAACATTTATTTTAATATATTTATTATATCTCAAGTCTTTTGATTTAAAGTAAATCTCAAATGCTTATATTATTAATGTCTACTAGCATTCTACAATGACAAAAAGAGGTGAAGTGTAATGGTGTGAGTATGTTAACATAAACTCTTACCTTTTATCTTAAATTTGATAGCCATTTGCATGCCAAAATATTAATATGTAATAATAAACATAATTAAATAAAATATACAATAACAAAGACAAATAAAATTTGAAGAAGAGCTCATTCGGAAAATCAATCTCAACTTATGTGAAGCAGCCAATGTCAAATGCCTCCCACATTCAAGAACAGTATTCTCGCTCTGGGACAATGAGCTTTAGAAGAAGTTAGTGTTGTTGAAGCCTCCCTAGTCGGTGCCAGTGTGACGAAGCTGAGATCTGGTGTGAAGTGGCACCTGCCTAAAGGAAAAAGAGTGAAACTGAATTTCGATAGGGCTGCCAAAGGCAACATCGGGAGGGCTAGCTCGTTGATTGCATCATCCACAATGAGAAAGGCGAATGCATTTGGGCTCTTGCACAATGGCTGGGGAAAGCCTCCAACAACGTCGAAGCCAAGATGATGGCACTTGCCTCGGGGCTAAGGTTGTGTGTGTCTAAAGATGTTAGGGTGGTAGATATTGAAGGAGACTCCATGCTCTGCATCAATGCAATGCAAAAATGCAAGGTGGTGAATTGGAAATTGAAGGGTTGGCTTTCTCAAATATGGCAATACTTGGATAGGCTGGCGGACTTTTCCCTCTCCCACGTGTATAGGAAGGCCAACGGAGTTGTTGATGTATTGACCAATGTGGGTGTGGAGTTGGAGTATGACGAAGCAATCTTCGATGCAACAAATTTACCACCCATGGTGGCAAAAATAGTAAAGGAGCAATCATTCACAGGCGGGGAATCCTGTGTTGGGCCTGAGTAGCTGGTATGCTTCGCTTCGGCAAAGGCTATAGAAGCAACAAAAATGCATGCCTATCTGATGTCCATGCCATGCTTTACATACTGCTCTGACCGTCCATGCACCAACCGGCCGTGTGCTGGAGGAAGCCGTAAATGTCAGAATTATGTGCTGCAGGAGGCCGTAAATGTCAGAATTTTTAAGTTCTAGTGCCCAATAAAAATTTTTACTAAATTTTTTAAGTTTGCCATTCACCCCTTTTTTTTGCTCCTTGCCCGCAGCTATTGGTACGTTTATAGGAAGGTTTTAAAGTATGTTTAATAAAATGAAAATAATTAATATATTAAGTATATATTAGCATAATTAATATATAATGTATATTTTATATATTATTTTTTTAACAAAACTATTAAATATAATAGTAATAATAATTCTATATATGTATTTAATAGTTTTGTTAAAAAAATATATATATAATAATAATTAGTATAATTATATTATTTATAATTTTTTTTATTATATAAAATATACATTAGTAATTATGTTAATATATACTTAATTACGATAAACCAAAATTAATGTAAGAATATATCATATATTAGTTTTAATAAATAATATTAAAATAATTTTAAGGCTGAAACCAATTAGTATTTTAATATATAATGTATATTTTATATAATAAAAAATAAATTATAAATAATATAATTCTACTAATTATTATTATATATTATATTTTTTAACAAACTATTAAATACATATATAAAATTATTAAAACTATATTTAATATAATTAGTATAATTATACTATTTATAATTTCTTTTTATAGTTTAAAAATTGCACATTTATATTATACTAAGGATAGAAAAATTATAATATACATTAAATATATTAAAAAACTAATTGGTTTAAGCCTTAAAATGATTTTAATATTATCCATTGAAATCCTAATATATATAATTAAATTCTTATCCATTAAAATTCTAATATATAATTAAATTCTTATCCATTAACCCACCCTAATTCTATAACTAACACTAATTCTAATTACAACCCTAACCTTAATTCTAACTCTAATTATAACCCTAACCCTAATCTTACTACTAACTCTAACCTAACCCTAATCCTAATTTTATTTCTAACCCTAATCCTAACCCTAATCTTACTACTAACACTATCCTAACCCTAATCCTAATTTTATCTCTAACCCTAACCCTATTCTTATCCCTAATTGTAACCCTAAACTTATTCATAACTTCAACCCTAATTTCCTAATCCTAACCCTAACCCTAACCCTAACCCTATCCCTATCCCTATCCCTAATTTTAACCCCAACCCTAATCTCTAACACTAAATATAACGCTAATCATTGCCCTCACCCTATTTCTAAGCCTAACCCATTTTATCCATGCTAACTCCAACCCTAACCCTATTTCTAATTTTATATATAAGATATTAATAGTTAGTATACTCCTATTATTTAATAATCCTATATATATATATATATATATATATATATATATATATTTAGTTATACTAGTTATTATACTTATTAAAATATAGTTTTTAAATTCGATATACTTAATTTAAATATTACTGTGAATTTAATGATAAATAAATATACTTATAATTAAATATACTTACAAATGTTGATTCTAACCCTAACACAAATGTTGGTTAAGGTTAAAGGTTTCATTTCGGGTTAGGAATAGGGTTCACTTAGGATTAGGGTTAGGTTTTAATTAAGGTTCAATTAGTGTTAGGTTTTGATTAGGGTTACATATCATAAAATTGATAAAGGATAGGGTTATGTATGGAGTTTATTTTTCATGTTATAAAAATTATATAATGGGAACTTAATTAGGACTATGATTCTATTAGCATTAAATTAGCATTAGGGTTAGAGTTAAGATTAAGATTTAGTTATAGTGAGGGTTCAATTAGGATTAGCTATAGGATTAAATTAACATTATTGTTAGGGTTAGGGTTTTAATAAGATTAGGGTTAAATTAGGGCCAGGGTACAAATACGATTAGGGTTAGGGTTAAATTTCAATTAGTATTAAGTTTAGGTCCAATTATAGTAAGATGTAGGGTTCAATTAAGGTTATTATTAGGGTTAGGGTTAGGGATAGATTATTATTAGGGTTAGGATTAAATAAATAAAAAATATTCTTTAAATAAATTAAAATAA
>VDFB02055758.1:0-21006 GCA_007258455.2 Sequoia sempervirens
GGAAAAAACTGAAAGAAAACCTACACCACTATGAATTTCGTCAAACCAGCTTTCTAAAGATATATTATTTGCAAAAAACAGACTCTATGGTGAAAAGTTTGAATTTTTGAAAAATTGGCTGAAATTAGGCCTACAGTGACAACCCCCTAGCAAAATAAAAAATTTCCAAAAACCAAATTCATCTAAAATAGATAAATTTTATATGAGAATAGGGGTTTTTGGGTCTTTTGAATGCAATCAAAAGGTTTGTTTGGGCCAAAAATGCTCCAATAAAAAGTTGTTTGTAGATTTGAGCTTCAAAACCCATTTGCCAAAGTTTCAAATGGTGACCAAATCAAGTGAAACAAAAGCCAAATCTGACTTTCTCAAGCCTCTTGGATGTAATGGGACAGCCAAAAATATTTCCACTATATCAAAAAGTGCTGCAATCACTAGATCTCACCAAAATCATACATGCAATATAGGATTAAAAAAAATTACAAACCCAAGTTCTGATTCTCAAGATCATATTGAAACGCAAGAGAAGAGCATACAGGGAATTTTCAAGCTAATACAAGAAACTCAAATCACAATAGAAAACTTGATGGTAGAAACTATCTAATGAAAAAAACGGGAAGGGGCTTGCAAGATTCAAAGCTCTAATACCATGTTGAAGTGAGCAACCAAGATCTTCAATCTGCAACACCAAATAACCCTCACAAGAAATAGAGAAAAGCAACAATGGAAGATGTTATTCCACCAAACAAGAATTTCAATATGATATAATATGATCAATATACTATACAATACAATACTATACAATGCAAAATATGCTAGAGATGCCTTGCACTTATAAAGGCAAGGATGAGAGATAGGATTAGACAAGATCATGACAAGTGTCTTAATCCTATCACAAGAGACAACTAACTCATAACTATCTAGGATGATGTAAAGTCTAGATAAGACAACTAAGACTTCTATAAGAATGCTTATATCCTAAGTAAACTTAACATGTGAACTAAGTCTTCTAAGTCCCTAGTAAAAAATTAACTAGGTACAAGACATTATTCACACCAACATCTCCTTCTCTCCATCTCTATTTATCTAGATTTCTTTCTTCCTATATTTCTCTATGATCTCTCCCTCTCTCCCTCTCTCCCTCTCTCCCTCTCTCTCTCTCTCTTAATCAATATTTATCTATATCTAGACCTATCTATCCTCTCTCCCTCCCTCTTTAGACCTATCACTCCCCTCTCTCTATCTCCTCCCTCTCTCTCTTCTCATATTTCATTATCTCTTCCTCTATCCATATCTTTTTTCTATCTATAAGCCTCTCTCCCCTCCCCCTCTCTCTAATTCTCTTTATCTAAAATTTTCTCTCTCCATACCCCTTTCTATCTCTTATATTTCTCCCTCTCTCCTCTCATCACTCCCTCTCTCTCCCTCTCTCCACCCTCTTCTATCTTTCTCTCTCTATTTCTCTACCTTCATCTCTCTATATCCTTCCTCTCTTTCTATCCCCTTCTATCTCTCAATCTTTTTGTCCCTCTCCCTCTCTCCCTATATCCCTATTGGAATATTCAAAGAAGGTATAAATGTGAATGTGTTATAAGGCACTTATTTTTGTTGGAATTCCTAAAAGAGGTAAAAAAATCACATGGATCCTATGATTTTGGATCCAAATGCTCTATCTTACTCTACAATTTATGTTTTCTCCAACATAGAAACAATTTTTTCATGATGTTGACAAAATATCAATCATTTTTTGATAATTCCACCACCTTTTCTTGTTTTTTCAACATAGAAGTACCAATTTGCATGTTTTTAGATTGAGTTTGATAGTATGAACTAATATTTGAAATGATACTTATCATGTTTTGTGTTTGAATTTGATAATATAAAATCATTGGTTTCATGTGTTTCAATGATTATTTTATTTTTATATAGAATTGAACACCATAATAAGAAAGTTGGCAAAAAATCAAATTTTGGATGTTGAATACGAAAATGAACTAGACAAGTATTGAAATGAACAAGACAACTAAGAGGGCGGTGAATTAGTTGTATCTAATCACATACACCACATATCTTAAAAAATTCCACATCCACTTTAATATATTATTAAGTATGATCATGAAGTGTAGATAAAAAAAAGAAAACACAAGAAACACCAGATTTATGTGGAAAACCCATGGTGAGGATTAACTCACAAAATAAGAGTAATTGCAAAACCGTTTACAAAAAGGTTCACTACCAGAGGGCTCACTGCCCAAGATAGGACTCATTGTCCAGATAGGAATCATTGTCCAAATGGGAGGATCACTGCCTACAGATAAAGAAAGATAGAAAGAAGAATGTTACACATAGAACATTATCTCAATGCAATAGAATATCTGCCACAACAACTTGCACACATCTACGGCCTTGATCAGAGAATTGCAAACACCATTAGCTCACTGCTTTCTGGAGTCTAGCAGATTGAAGTCTTTGCTGCCTCTGTTCACTTTCACACAATCTCTCACATCTGCACCTTGCTTCTCACACTTATGGCGTGCAATCCTTAACATATTTTCTTGTATTTAAACCATCTTTAACCTTAGAAACTTTCTCCAAGGTCAGCTACACACTCTTCATTTTACAAATTCAAATTAGGTCGAAAACTCAACATTCCCACAATGGATGAGAATAAGATTGGACCACACCAACACTTAACCAGGACCCAAAACAACATCTTGGATCAATCACATACTTCATTAATTGATACTTATCCTTCACAGGACGTGTAAACACTAAGTTGGCCAAACCTAATGAAAACACCAATGAACTTTTGAAGTACCGCGCTTACGGCAAAAGGAAGATGCTGTACATACCACCTGTAGCCGCCCACCACTTTGTGGAACACATCTTAGATTCCCTTCATATTCATGCATCTACTACAACAACCTTCATACATAGAATAATTTCCATCGGTGATCCATCACGGACTATCTGAGACACACATAGTAGCTTTCAAAACTAAAGTACTTCCAGACACCAAACCATGAACACCTTTGAGTAGAACATGGTAAACACCATTACAAGCCTTCTTCGGATCCGCCAAGACCTTAAACAAACTAGCAGAGGATTACAGAATAGATACATTTCTCCTAGTCCACAAACAAACAACTCTGCCAGACTAGTTCACAAACTGGTGAAGTCAACTTTCATGCTTCATCAAACCAGAAGCTATAATCTAGGATATATCACCCAAGGATTCCCTTAAACAATAGAACATATCTACATAAGCATAGGATCAACATAGAAGAAATACGGGGCACATACCGGAGCACATTCTAAACACATGCAATTATGTCTTCACTATTTATTAATTTTCTAAAAAGCACTTAGTAACTCATCATATCAGCACACCTGCAACACCATAAAGATAGCTCCATGTACTCACAACATCTCTACAGTATCTTTCTCTACTACATATTCCCTTTCTCTGCTACAACCTATACTGTGTTGACATCAATGACAATATTAATGACAACACTACCATACCCATTCATACTTGCAACAACAACATCATGTGATTAAGAAATAAAATTGCATAGTTCAAGGTATATTGTATTTCCTTGTGTCCCTTTTATTCATTCCCCCTTCTAATCATATTTTAGATTACAAATTGAATGGTTGAGACTATATGAATATTATATTTATTGAGAGAAAACTAGGAAATATTATTCACAAACAAGTGATTTAGGAAATCTGTGTGCAAACTCAACATAGGAGTTTTACGATCCTTTAGATATATTTTGAATTTATTGGATTAGAAGTTAAAACTTATATATAAAATCCTAAGGTTTCTATTATTTGTGGATAAATTTTAACATTAAGGTTCAAATCTACAAGATAAGGGACTAAATCTAATACTTGGAGTGTTCGATCCAAGTCCCAAAGATTTTGGTCAAAATTTGATGTTTTGTAAGCCCTTATTCTTTATCTTTCTAAGTATTGTTGAATATGGCTATCATAAAATAGTAAGTGCTTCCCTTATAAAAAAATAATATTTGAATGCATAATATGTAATCTTATATGCTTATCTAACCCTCCCCGAGATTAAATTATGATTTATTTATTTATTTTAGTTATTGAGGATTTTATGGTTACTTATTTTATAGTAATTGGTCATTTTTGTATATTAGGTGTCAATGTGTGAGACTTAGAAGTATCCTATTCCTTTTGATACAACTACATATGAGTATTTTTCTTGTGAAACCTATAAGGTCGTGTTCCCTAGATACTAATATAGAGATCTGGTTTATCTTTATATTTATACATATTGTATCACATGAGGTCATAATTATGGGAAAGTAGCCCTAATTCAGATAATCGATAATCTAAGATATTATGAAACCTAAAATTATGTGATTGATAGATCTATATTTTTTATAAAAAATCTATTATAAAATAGGAAAGAAATCATATAAGAAATACTTGCACATGAGATATCAGATTTTATACAAGAAACACTTCTAAGAAAAAACCCACTAGTAAAAAAATACTTCACAGATATATTAATCATGAATAGACTTTTGATTGTCTTAATCTCTCATTTATGAGTCATATCTTACCATACAAGTGAATGAGTGAGATATTCCACTCCTTATTAACCTAGAGTCGACAAGTGAGCGGTATAGATCATATTTTTATGAGTATTGAACAATATTTGTATGATTGTGATTTAATTTGTTATTGTATGATGACTCAACTAATCTCCATGTCTGATTCATGTTATTGATATAGAATTCATCATCATGCCAAGGAAATTACCAAAGACTCAAACATGGGAGGAGCATGAAGCTAAGAATGTGAAGAAAAGGGAATGAATGAGGCTAGTTCATGAAAGTAAAAAATTGAACACCATAAAAGAAGATACATCATATTTTCCAATTAAAGATGAACATGAAGCATCCACTCAATAAATGAAGGATAATAATTTGGAGAAACAAAGTCAATAAATGCAAAATTTTCATGCAATGGGGAAATCAAATCTTGAATTTGAAGGTATGTCATATTTACCTTCTCAAGATGATATTGAAAAAATTCCTCCTTCACCTATTTAAAACAAAATAAACACTTCAAATTTTAAAAACATAATAAAAATTATAAATATTGAGACAAGTTTATCATTGAGAACACCTTCTAGAATTTTTCATAAAGAACCTAAGTTTTTAAGGTAAATTGATGAGAATATTTTAAAATTGATGGTTGATAATATTCCCAAACATACTTCCAAAAGAAATGTGAATAAAATGGGAAGATGCTATTTTTGTTGAAATTATGAGAAATATTAAGTTTAGACCCATAATGAAGATACTTGGCCTAAGAAAATTAGATACTTACAGTGAAAAATATATTGTAAAAAATATAATGAATTCATATGAAAGTGTGGGTTCCAACTCACACACCAAAGATAGTAATGTTACATGGCATGTAATCACATCAACAATTGTAAGTAAGAAAATAAACAAATATTGTTTAATAAGGAAAATAATCCAAGCACTAAATATAATTAGAAAATTGATAGGTGTGAAAGATTTAAGGAACAAAATAGAAATGAACTATGGGAATTATTTGTTAAAATCAAATGGAAAGATAAAGCTATAATTGAGTCCTTGATATCCCAATTACAGAATTTTAGAATAATAAAACAATACTATCACCTAATTAGAGAAATGAAAAAAGGAGAATTGGATGCTGAAAGTGTGAGACACATCAAAATAATTTTTTGAATATGACTCAAACATAATTTTTCTCTAAAATTTGAGAGATGTATCCTCAAATTAAAATTAGTAAAAGTTATTTTAAAATTAAAAAATATGTAAAAATAAATCACACGTACAACTTGTTGTAGAGTACATATTGATTTTTCTAATCATTATGATGTTTATCAATATATATGTGTAGGTGAACGCATACTAATAATATTTTACAATAATGTATGATAAAGGCTCTACCTAGATGTTCAAGAGATTTCATTTTTTTCATTTTATGTGAAAGAGTGGATAGACAATTATTTTATGAGAAAACATGTTTATATGAAACATGTGATAGTTGTGGTGGCTTGAAATATTTGATAAATTATGTAAATATGGAGAATAAACAAACAAGTGGGAAAAAAACAAGCAAGTTTTGGAAAATATGTAAATGGAATACAATCTTAAAGATAGTAAAGAGACTAAAAAGTGTGAATTGGTGAGTGAAAATATACCACTATATCAATTTATGCCTATTTTTGAGAGAATATAATTTATGAGTATGCTAGACATACCCATAAAGCTCGATGGTTGGACTTACAATTCAAGTTATGCAAGAGTAAATTTCCAATTGGTACCGTCATTTCAATTATACAATTTGTAGAGAATTATACACTACAACCATATAATGAGGTTCAATTGTAATACTAAAACTCCACTTAGGCTACTATATTTTTTCAAATAGTATTCATTCATGCATTTGATAGTATGAAGGAAGATGTGAATATCTTGAGGGAGTTTTATTTCTATATTAGTGGTGATTTTACAAACTCTATAGAGTTTGTGCAAGGTTACTTTCAGGTGTTCTATGATAATTTGGCTAGCACAAATATCACATTTGGTCAACATATCATATGGTCATATAATTATGCATCATAATTCAAGAACATCTAGATGTTTTATTGCTTGAGTAGGATGCATAGGATGGTGGGTGTTCAAAATATATTTAATTTCTTAGAGGTCAAGAATGGAAAGGGGGATAACTATGGTGTAGCATCATGTATTGAAATATCATTAGCATGAGAAGAGTTGAAGTACAAAAACAATACAAAGTTGACAGATACAACATCTATCATCAAATAGTGTAATGATACAATGGGTCTAGGTAATGAAAGAAATTCTATATTTCATAGATTTTGATGAAAGAGGGGTTCTCCAAAACCCTCTTTTCTGAAAAATCACACACAAACAATCACAATAATGCAAGAAAAATCTACAACAAAACCATCATGAATTTATTTGCAACTTTCAACAAATGGTTTGCACATTATAGAAATCGGATTACAATATTATTTAAGTCAACAAATGACTGATGGGAAAAAGCATATGCCCATACATAATCTCATAATGAAAACAAAAACTAAGCTACAACAAAAAGCGGGCTATGTGCTTCATGAGAACCTCCAAATCTGAAATTTTCTCTTGCAAACAATCACCTGTAGCTCTCAACTTTCAACAATGGTGTCTTCTATCCTTCATGGCTAAGAAATCAATTTCAACCTAAAAAAAAATCCTTTCAAAACCCCTTCAAGAAATCCATGCCAAGCTCTCCAATTTTCAACACCTGTAGTGAAGAATAAAAACCAAAACATGCCACAAAACCCTTCACCAAAAATCCCAAAAATTAGATATTTCCCTTGGAAAACTCACGTCCAAATCCTCATAATGAGTTAATTCTACAATAGAAAAAACAATAAATTATTTTTAATTCCATTTTATACTCCCAATCCCAATGCATAAACTTGCTTTTTCAAAATTTTCAAAAAATTCAATTACACCTCCTCAACCTCACTTACCAACTTGCATAACAAAAGTGGCATTTTATTTAAATAAATAAAATTAAAATCACTTATTCAAATAGCTTGCAACCTAGTTTCCTTCACTAAAAACAACATTATTACTACCATCAAAAGACTCAATTTCCAAATTACCTAACAAGGAATCATGACCACTAATAAAAAAAAATTCACCTCCACTATTCTCAAATAAGGATTCTTTAGAAAACACTTCATTAACCCTCACACTCCACTCTTCCAATTCAAATTTATCAAAAAGTAATTTCTATTGCAACAAAATTATATATTCCTTCACTCTCTTTCTCATCAAAGGAAACAATAAAATAATATTTTACCTTACCCTTTGTTGCTACCTTCATTCCACTTGAGATCTCTGCTTCAATCCGATTCAACAAATCACCTTTCTCATCTTCATCATAGTTAGTGTTAACAAGGCCAACATATTCATGCCTCATACCATATAAAAGTTTTATTTCATCAACCAACCAATACCTTTCATTTTTGTAAACCTTACCCATTTCTTTCAATGGCTTCAATTTGTGTTTCACTCCATCCTTCATCAATGTGTATGTCTTGGTATAACCATTGTGTACTACCTTCCTGTCAAATTTACAAGGCCTTCCTAATAAAACATGAAAAGAATTCATAGGAATAATATCGTATAAAATTTCATCTCTATAACCTCCTATATTAATATTTACCAAACTTTGTTCACTGATAAAAACTTTCCTATCATATTGTAGCCATGCTATCCTATTCAAATGCAGATGCCTTCTTTCTAGATGCAATTTTCTCACCATATCTTTAGAAAAAAGATTGGCTATGCTACCTCCATCTATGATGAAATTACATACCTTGTCCTAGCACTTTCATCTTGTTCTAAAAAAACCTTTTCTTTGAATGGATTTATCATCTTAATTCTATAGGGTTCTCCTAATCATTAAAGTTTCACCATCTACTTCTACAAAATGTGATGACCCCACATCTTCTCTATTCATATTTACTGCTCTATTTTGGTCTTGATCTTCTTCTCAATCTTTCCTTTTCACGAGGAAAATCATATTATCTATTACCCTCTTCTCCACACTTAAAACAAGTTCCTCTAAAGGTTTCTCTTCCAAAACCTCTACCCGATCTTCCTCTACCTCTTGAATTTTGATCTCTAGGACCATATGAATTTTCATACTCTATTTTTTTTTTCTTTGATCTTCTTTCTTCTCAATTTTCTAATTATTATATACTCCATATGCTATTACTTCAACCTCCTCATCACAACCTCTTTCTCTTTCTTACTTTTATACCTTTTGTTCATTCTTTCCTCAATTTTCAAGGCAATCTGATACGCATCTTCCATTGTGAAAAATCTCACCAAAGTCATCTCCTCTTGTATGATTGGTCTCAAGCCATTAATATATCTCACAAACTTCTTTTTAGTTTATTTTACATGTCTTTTTCTAATCAGAATCCTATGAAACTCCTCCATATATTCTTTCACTTTTTTTGTCCCTTGTTTTAACCCTTGCATTTTTTTGAGCAAATCAAGCTCATAGTCCACTAGAATGAACTATCTTTCCATTTTATCCACCATTCTATCCCACTTAGTAATTTTCTCATTGCCTCTCCTTCCTCTTTCCAATTGAATCTCTCTCCATCAAATTGAAGCATGCCCTTTCAATCTGGGTTTTGCAAACCTCACTCAATCAAGATCTGCAACTACTTCAAACTCGAAGAATTATTCCATTTTGTTGACATGATCCACTAACTCTTCTAGATTAAAATTCCCACTAAATGTAGGAACATAAAATTTTGGTATTTTCCCCATCCTTGTGTTAGAACTGTAAAATTTTGAAATTTTTACAGTCTATTGCATTCAAGAGTTCCAGCATTGAGTCCTTATCATAAACATAAAATTCCCTCTTTGTATTGTCTTGCCTATTTTCTGTCATGTGACCCATTTGAATCCATCTAGTCCTTCATATTTCATTAAAAGACCCGAATCGGCAAGACATAGTAAAAGTCTCCCCGACCTGATTTTTCACTAATGTATGTTTGTTGCAGACTATCGGCAGGACAATTTTCTTGTTTTGGCGACAAAAGGAGTCATTTCGGCAAAGGGAATCATTGTCGGAGTGAAGTCATAACGAATACATTGTGTTTCACCGACCGGTGCATGTGGAAGTATATCGGTCAAGCTAAAGGTATTCGGGAGAATGTCTTGGCGAAGTATTTTTTCTTGCCGACAGGCATATAGAAAAAATATGTATCGGCATATGCTGGGGCGTCGTTGTAATGTCACATCGAGTTCAATTTGTCTTACCGACTAGCATGTAAAGGGGTCATTTCGGCCAGACTGATTGGTATCAGCATGAACTCATAATGAAATCATTTTGTCTTACCGACTGACTTGCAAACAAATGTCTCGGTAAGACTTATGTGCATCGGGGAAGGTCTTAGCGAAATGGCTATTGTTTGGCCGAACCAAGTTCAAGGGAATTCAAAAAGCTATCGGGAGAAGCTATAAAGTCTGGCCGAGTTAAAAGTTATGCCGATAGAGATGTGCATCGCCAGGAGAAGGAGTTTTCAGCATAAGTTTCACCGAAGTTTGAATATTATACTGACAGGTAGTTCGGGGTGAGTTTTGCCGAATAGGAGTAATTTGGAGGAGTGATTTCGGTAAGACATTTGGTATCGATATGAGTCTTCCCGAAGGTTCATTGTCTCGCCGAAGGTGTTGTTTCATTGGTAGGGTTTATTTCTTCGGCGAGAAAACTTGGTGGTCACGCCGAAATGAGAATTCATCGGTGAAAGGGTGATTTTGTCTCAGCGACTGGAAAATGCTTTAAAGAATACATATCGGTAAGATGCAAAGATATCTATGTAACATCTCCCCGACTTGGAATTGTCACAGCTATATGAAAAACAGAAGCAGTGGTCATCAAGTTGATTCCAGGTGTCGGTAAGACTACAAAGTGTCTTGGCGAAAGGTTAAGTAAACGTTGCAAAAGGGACTTCGCCCCAGATTTGAAATTTTCTCATCGATAGGACATTTGATGCGACAGTGCCAGTTTCAAAGGAGGCTTCATTCGTGCTTCATTAATGCGCGATGGGATAAAACAGTAATGTTTTAATCAATTCCTCATTTTCGAATTGATTGTTGGTGAATTGGCATGCTGAACAAAGAACTGGTATATTTTTCAGTCTGAGGAGCTCGAGCAGAATACTGTAAGTAATTGCTTCTTCGTTTTTTCACATTTTGATTCTGTAAGCTCGAAAATGGAGTCTTCTGGTCCTGGAAAGGGTAAGGGTAGAAAGCTTGGTGAGAGTAGTCAGTCGAAAGGAAAAAAACAAAAGACTGATACAGAGCATGAAGGCATTGAACGAAGGTTGAATCAAGACCTTATTGATCAACTACCTGGTTCAGGGCCTAAAGCTAGAAGGTCCGCACAACTTAGGGCAGAAGTTGATAAGTTGGATGATAAATGCAAGTTCATAGGTGATGTCTGGACTGCTGTAAGAGGGTATGAGCTTTTCAATTTCCACTACCATAGGAGGAACCGTTTTGAGCCAGTCTGTAATCCATGGAAGTTGAATGTAGGGAAATTGGTGTGCCCTAATGTATTCGTTAATGCTGAATTGGTAAAATTGCTTGCTGATCATTATGATCCAAAACATAAAGCTATATGTGATCCTTCTGGAAAACCACAGATATATGTGTCAAAGGAAGCAATAGGTGAGGTTTTCAAATTGGAAGGGTTTTGCAATGAGGAAATCAATTGTGAGGAGTTGCAGAAGGAATTTTCAAGAATGGATACAATTTACAAGGGTTGGAGGTTACCAATTCATAGGGTCAAACAGGGTAACAAGCCAGAACCTCTGGAGGATAGTGAAGGGCCTCCCTATCATGTAGATTTGTTTGAACCTTATATGAAGTACACATATTTTTCAGTGTGTCAGGTGTTGGGAATGGATGCCCCGGAATTCATGTCAATGGTGCCAATGATTATCATAGCAAATATCCAATATCATAACTCCAGGCCATTTGATTATGCTTCATATATTTTTAAGGAGCTTGATTTAGGATTGATGGCTATAAAGGGTGGAGCTTCTATTGTTCATCTCAGAAACTATTCATTGTTGATGCACTTAGTGCTATATTTCGGACAGGAGTTAGGGGTATGGCCTCCATAAATGAGAGTTTCTCAAATTGGTAAGGAGGGTGAAGCATTACCTGTTCAGTTGTGGACTGCTATTTGGGACAGCAGGTTTGCTGGTTCTAGTTTCATTCATTTTGAAGAGCATTTTGTAAAGACATTGTATAAATTGTATCATTATCCTTGTAACTATTCATTGACTGATGAGATCAAAAGATTTCTTCGGCCGAAAGACTTCAATGGGCCAATTGATCATAATTGGGGAGATTGGTATTGTTTGGAGGGAGCTACAGTAATCAAAGTATATGGATTTGAAGATGCTCCTCTCATTCTGCCAAGGACAGTTCCAAACAGGGTAGCATATTTGGAAATTGTCAGACAGATGGATTACTGTAGTGTGATGCATTTCAGTTCTTTTGGGAAGCAGGCTTTTATGCCTAGTACTTTGTGTTTTGGTGATTTCACTGTGTTGGCTAAAGAGGGATATAATTCAATCCTTGATAGATTGTTGCATTATAATATGAAAAGAGGACCAACCAGGAAAAACTGACCCTGAAGGATATATCAATTCAGCCAAAGAAAGGATTAACTTTGGAGGGTATCAGCATGTACCCTATCCTTTTGATGATATGATCAGGAATCTGGATGAAGATGAAGCAAAAATGGTAGTTGAAAGATATAACCAGGGGCTATAGGATATTGAGCTATTGTCTTCTGGAGATGAGGAAACACCAAGAGCTAATGTGCCACAGGGTAAAACAGAAAAGGTATCCAGGATGAGGACTTAGCAGTATGTCTGCCCAGTTAGAGAACAGAGTATTGAAAGTGGTGATGTTGATGCAAGGCACATGGAATACAGATCATTTGTCTTTGATGATGAGTTTATACATTCCCCAGAGTTCAAGGCATTCTTGTACAAGTAGAAGGGGAAGGAAATAAGGGAGAATGTTGATGATGTTACTTCAGGAAATGAGGAACAATTGCTGGCTTAATTGAGAAAATGTGTGGATGATGAAATGACAAATATGACTCCTGAAGTGGGGAGGAAAATGTTGGAGAGTGCTGGTGTCATGATCTTTCCTGGTCTTGATTTGAACTCTGCATTGGTCTTTGATAGTTTCTTGAAGGGCAGTAATGCTACACATAAGCTTGACAAGGAAAAGGTGATAGAAGTATATGCAGGATCCAAGTATAATACTGATGAGGGATCATTGATGATATGGGCTTTGTACCCACCCCATAGGAAATCAGTGGTAATTGATACAGAGAAGGTATTTGGCCATGTTATGACTCTAAAAGTTGGAGAAGCTGATCCTGTAGCTACTGCAGATATTGGGGTAAATATTGCAAAGTTGAATAAAGCACAAATTCAGCTATTGATAAAAGAAAGAGAAATGTACAAAGAAAATAATGAAAATTTGTTGAGAGAAAATGATAGAATCAAAGACTTGGTTGGTGTTTCAATGGGGACAACCAAAATGATCACTCATGGAGAAAGCTCTCAGGTGAAAGACCACTGGGTAAGATCGAGTGCTTATTCTCAAGGAAAGCAGGATGCAATTGTTGCAATTGTCAAGAAGAGGCAGGATCATTTGACATCCTAGTTGAATAAATTGTGGGGAAGATACTCTCATACTCTTGCTGCATTGGAGGAGCACACAAGGATGGATGGATGATTTATGGAGAAGTTTCATGAACTGGTCCAAAGTGATGAGGCTAATAGTACTGCACTTGAAGCTGCGAATCATATAATCAATCGCCATCAGAATTTCTATGATGAATTGCAAGGGGATGAACAGGGGTTAATTGCAGCTACCAAGAAAACTGTGATCACATTCGTTGATGATAAAGGTGAATTGAAGGATTTTGTCAGATGGAAAAATGAATGTGAGTCAATGCTGGATGAAATCATGAAGACGGCTTCTACAGAGGATACAACATTGGAGGAGGTTAGCGAGCAAAATGAGGAAATGATCAAGATGGAAATCACGATCCGGAATGTTGTTGAAGATGCCGACACATATGAGTGCCAGAATTATTTGGATCACCTCACTAAGACTCACTTGTGGCTAAATAGAGCCTAATTATTCTCTATCTTTTTTTTTGTAATTTGTATTTTCTATTTCTGAAAGGATGCGTCCTTTTGTAATCTCAATGTATAAATGTCCATTTTGAAAATAATATGCGGATATAGGTAGAATAGGATAGAGAATAGAAAATATGGTGGAACACCATGTTTCACAGGGCTGAGACTTTGATGTATGTTTTGAAGCCATGGAGATATCAATGAAAATCATCTGATTTGCTGGCGTATTCTGGTGTCAATTTTTGTGTTGTGCCAATTGAAAGAATTATTTAAGTTGTCTCTAAGATTGATATTGCCTGATTATCTAAATTAAAATAACATGTTTATGTTTGGTTTACCAGTACGTATTTTTCGTATCTGTGTGATTGGTTGATAGGTTCTTTCAAGGAAGGATTAAACCCTTTTAATTAATCACAGTAATCAGGGAATTTCGTTTAGATCAATAAGAACTTAATAATCACAATCTTGCATGTTTATACTAGTTATAAACAAGATATGCCAAACAATTTGAATGTCCTCCAGAAAGAAGTCACTCATTTAAGATTTCATTTGACTCCATATACTATATAAGGCACAGGTCTCGCCATTTCCATAATTTTATTTCATTCATACTTTTTTACATATGTTGATTGAGTATCTTAGGGTTTAGTCTTCATTTTAGTATACAATATATACCAAATTTGTTTTATTTTGTCCATTTCAATATGCCATCATGGACAAATCATGGCATGAAGAGAAGATCAATAGTCAAGTCTGCTTCATTTGTTACAGGTACACCTGCCTATGTCTAGCAGCACCTGGAGAGTAGAAGGTTTAATTGTTTCAAATCTTGTTCTGTTACCCTAAAACATCGTGAAAGCTTGGCAACCTTTCGTGGTTCAAACCTGTGTTTTTGATAGCTAACAGTACTCATCTTCAGAGGAGGGAGGTTATGAGTATGATGTTGCAGAACAAAGGTACAATGTCCATATGGCTGAGCAACATGTTTTTTCTAACTTTGAGGATGATTATGTAGAGTCACAATCTATTGAGGTGCCTGCTCATAGTAATGTGAGGAGACTTACTAAGGAAGAGATAGAAAGATTGACTGTTGCTGCGGTAGAAGAAGTGAAGAATAAGTACTGGTTGAGAAGTAGGACAGTAAATTAGAAGGAAGGTGTCCCTAGGGGTATCTTTATGAAAGATCAGAAATTTGTACAAGGAGTTGCAAAGAAAACTAAAAACAAACAACATGAGGAAAGCAAACAAAATCTTGTCCAAAAGGATGCAGTAAAAGAACTACATAGAGAAATTCAAAAAATTGATTAGTCAGGTAGAGGAGAAAAAGAAGTGAACAAAGGTGAAACATCAAAACAAAAGAAAGTGATTAAGGCAGAAGGTTCTTCTTTTGATTTCACTCAAGCCTTGTCTCAGGTAAAGATGTCTGTCCCACTTCTAGAAATGATGAAAATTAAGGAGTACAGGGACAGTGTAGTGCAATTGATAACAAATGAAAGTGAAAAAAATGTAAGTATTGAAAATAAAATGGTTTCTAAAAATAAGCAGAATAAAGTAAACATCCCAGAAATTTGCTTGAGTAATGTATTGACAAGTCTGCCACAGGTTGATCCTTTCTTTATCACATTACTCATAAATAACAAATTATTGAGGAATTGCATGATAGATTCTGGTGCTGTCATGAATATTATGCCAGTAGGAGTAATGAAACAACTAGGCATGTGGGTGGATACATATGAAGGAAAATGTTATGCAATGGATAACCGACCTGTTCCTGTGGTTGGTATAATGAAAGATGTAAAAGTCAAGTTAGCTGCTTATCCTCAAGTAGCTTACAATATTGGTATAACAGTGATAGACACTCCTCAATTTGGTATGCTTTTATCAAGATAGTGGACATCAGCTATTGGTGGAAATGTCCAGTTCGACCTATCTTATGGAACAATTCCAATAAATGGCCAAGAGGTGAAGTTGTACAGGGAGCCGAGGATGAATCAGCTCATTGATTGTGTGCCACAAGACCAAATCAACTATTTTTGTGATGTTGATCTTGGGAATTTCAATATAGAACCAACACAGCCTGAATTGACTAATAGTGATCCTATTGAGAAGCATGTTGCACGGAACCACAATGGTGTGTGGAAGATGTATTTTGATGGAGCCTGCAACCAAGAAGGCAATGGAGCTGGGATAGTATTCATTTCGCCTGAAGGTATTACATTTAAGTATTCATTCTTGTTAACTTTTGAATGTACCAATAATGTGGCTGAATATGAAGCTCTATTAACTGGACTGAATATAGCGATGAAGCATAAAATAAAGTTGCTGGCTGTTCTAGGAGATTCAGAGTTAGATGTCTCACAAATTAAGATGAAGTATACAGTGAAAAACAAAAGACTAAAGCAATACAAAAATGTTGTATGGGATACAATTGAGTTGCTTGATGCTTTCTCAATTGAGTGGGTAGATAGGTCGAAGAATATAATGGAAGATTTTCTAGCTAATGTAGCATTGAAGAGAGATGATATTACGTTGGAAGGAGTGTCACAAATTGAATTCAAGACAAGGCCTACTGTGCCTGATAATGTATATAGATGGAAAGTTTTTAATGATGAAACTGATCTTTTAAAATTCCTTCACTATATAGACCAGTATGAAGCTCAAGAGATCGACTTCAATGCCTTTGTTGAAGAAGTTGATGGAAAAGAGACAGTATTTGGGAAAGAGATTTTGCAGCTTAAAACAAATAAACTTCCTAAAGGGTTAGTGGCACTTGAGAGGGTATATGATGGAAGTGATCCGCCTTTAATGAAGCAAACACCAGTTGGAAGGGATGACATTGAAGAAATTAATTTAGGAAGTGAGATGGCACCAAAAAGGGTGTACATAGGTAAAAAAATAAGTCCTGCAATTAGAAGAATGCTGATTGAATTGTTGAGAAAGTATAAACATGTATTTGCTTGGTGTTATGAAGATTTGAAAGCATATAGGGAAGACTTATTTCAGCATGAAATACCATTGAAGCTAGATGCTAAACCATTTAGACAAAAGAAAAGGCCTATAATTCCAACTCTGGAACCTAAAATGCAGGAGGAATTGGCAAAGCTTAGAGATGGTGGAATCATTAAGCCAATCAGGCATTCAACATGGGTGTCAAATCTGGACCTTGTCAGAAAGAAAAATGGAGACATTAGATTATGTGTAGATTTTAGAAATCTAAACATAGCGTCCATTAAAGACAATTATCCTTTGCCTAATATGGAGGCCATATTGCATAAGGTGACAGGTTGCGAATTGTTGTCCATGATGGATGGATTTTTAGGGTATAATTAGGTTAAAGTTAAGGAATCTGAGCAATACAAAACTGCATTCACAACTCCTTGGGGAACGTATGTTTATCTGAGAATGCCATTTGGTCTCACTAATGTAGGTGGAATTTTCAAAGAGCCATGGATGTGGTGTTTGCTGATTTGATTAATATTCTCATGGTGGTTTATTAGGATGACCTCATAGCTTACTCCAAGAAGGATGAAGATCATGTTTATCATTTGGAAAAGGTATTTATAAAAGCCCTTGAATATGGTATTAGCTTAAACCCTAAGAAGTGTAATTTTGCAATTATAGAGGGTAAACTTTTGGGACATATTGTTTCAAAGGAGGGGGTGAAAGGGTTGAGGCCATTGATAAAATTCCTATCCCTAAAAATGTTAAGGCAATACAATCATTCTTTGGATAGATAAATTTTGTCAAGAGATTTGTCTCTAACTTTGCTGAGATTGTTAAACCCATAGCAAGAATGTTGAGGAAAGGACAAAAGATAGAATGGACTGCAGAGGCTTTGGACACTTTTGTATCTATTAAACAAGCCATCAAGGAGGCTCCTATTCTTAAATCTCCTAATTTTTCAAAACCTTTTCAGATTTTTTCATTTGCCTCAATGCATATTGTTGCAGCTGTCATGCTACAGAAGAATGAAGACGGTCATGAGCAGCTGGTATCTTTTTTTAGTAAGTCATTACAAGGTTTTGAACTAAAGTATGATATAATGGAGAAGCAAGCATTTGCATTAGTGAAAGCTGTAAAAGCTTTCAGGCCATATCTTGTTGGAGCAAAGGTAGTTGCTTATGTTCCTCATGCAGTAGTTAAGGATATTCTGACATAGTTTGAAGTAACAGGTAAAAGATGCAAATGGATTAACAAAATCCAAGAATTTGACTTGGAGATACAAATTCCTAAACTGGTTAGAGGTCAGGGTTTGGCTAAATTAATGGCAGAGGCAAATATTGAAGCAAATCAGATTTACAATGTAGAAGAAGAAAATGTAACTGCAAGCATTGAGCATACTCAATGGTATACAGATATCATGCATTATCTTAAATACATGAAGTGTCCAGAGGGAATGAATGACAACTAGAGAAGAATGCTGAAGTTGCAGGCATCTAAATATGTTTTTATAGATGGAGATTTATTTTGGAAAAACAGGGATGGTGTATTATTATTATGTCTAGATGAATTTCAATCTAAACATGTTTTGAGTGAAATGCACGAAGGGGTTTTTGGAGGACATTACTTAGCAAAAAAAACTGCTCATAAAATCCTCAGGGCAGGGTATTATTGGCCTAAGATTTTTAATGACTCTTTTGCATATGTGAGAAAATGTGAAGCTTGCCAGAAGTTCTCTGGAAAACTGAAATATCAAGGAGCTTTGCCACTTCGACCTTTGCAGGCTGATGCCCCTTTTCATCAATGGGGAATTGATTTCATCAGAGAGATACAAGAAAAATCAAGTGGTGGAAATAGGTGGATATTGGTGGCCACTAATTATTTCACCAAGTGGGTAGAGGCCATCCCAACTAAACAAGCTACAAGTAAGGTGGTGACACAGTTCCTGATGGATAATATCATTACTAGATTTGGTACACCAATGAGGTTGATTACTGACAATGGGATGTGTTTTAGATCAAATGAATTCAGAGGCTTTTGTAGCACATATGGTATTGCCATTTCTTATGCAGCTCCTTATCATCCACAGGCTAATGAAAAAAGTGAAATCTAGCAATAAGAGTCTTCTGAAGATTATATGAAGGATGCTAGGTCAGAACAAGAAGGCTTGGGATTCAAGATTAAGACTGGCTATATGGGATGATAGAATTACGGTGAAGAAGGAAATTGGGAAGTCCCCATTTGAGTTAGTGTATGAAGCACAAGCTAGGATGCCTTTGCAGAACTTGTTACTAGTTTACAAGTTTGTTCTTCAGGAAGATTTGGATATTCCTGAACCCATGGAGGAAAGAATGGAGTAGCTAGCTGAACTGGATGAAATAAGGAGAGTGGCTCAAAATCAAAATATAAAGTTGCAGACGCAGATGAAATATTTATTTGACAAAAGGGCAAAGGATAGGAAATTTGGAGAAAATGATCTGGTACTGATGTGGAATGCAAGGTGCCAGGAGAAGGGAAAACATGGGAAGTTTGAAGCCTTATGGCTAGGGCCTTTTGTGGTGATTGGAAAGAAGGGCGAAGACTCATACTATTTGCAGAATATGGCTGGTGAGGATCACGAATTGCCTGTACATGGGCAATTTCTGAAACATTTTTTTCTCTTGAAGTAACACAAAGGATTAAGGATTGCCAGTGCATGGACAACTCTTGATGATCCTCTTTTGAAACTCTTTCCATGCACAAAGAAGTTTAGGAAGTAAAAGGAACATGATTTGCAAGTACATGGACAATCCTAATTTTCCTTCTTTTAAAATAAATTCTTCCATGTATAGCAGTATAGGGTCTCATTCATTGCCATTGCCATTTGTTCCATTCTGCTCACATGTTCCATCACTTTGAGTTTGGTCTGCTCACCCAGAAATCTGAATCCTTGTAATGATCTTACTATCATTCATCCCCAGATGGAGCCAATATTAGAAATGTAAAATTTTGAAATTTTATAGTCTATTGCATTCAAGAGTTTCAGCATTGAGTCCTCATCATAAGCATAAAATTCCCTCTTTGTATTGTCTTGCTTATTTTTTGTCATGTGATCCATTTGAATCCATCTAGTCCTTCATATTTCATTTAAAGATCCGAATCGGCAAGACATAGTAAAAGTCTCCCCAACCTGATTTTTCACTAATGTATGTTTGTTTTAGACTATCAGCAGGACAATTTTCTTGTTTTAGCGACAAAAGGAGTCATTTCGGCAAAGGGAATCATTCTCGGAGTGAAATAATAGTGAATACATTGTGTTTCACCAACTGATGCATGTGGAAGTATATCGGTCAAGCTAAAGGTATTCAGGAGAATGTCTTGGTGAAGTATTTTTTCTTGCCGAAAGGCATATATAAAAAATATATCGGCATATGTTGGGGCATCGATGTAATGTCAGGGCGAATACAATATGTCATACCGACTAATGCACAAAGGGGTTGTTTCGGCCAGACTGATTGGTATCGGCATGAACTTATAATGAAATCATTTTATTTTACCTACTGACTTGCAAACAAATGTCTCGGTAAGACTTATGTGCATCAGGGAAGGTCTTAGCGAAGTGGCTATTGTTTGGCCGAACCAAGTTCAAGGGTATTCAAAAGCTATCAATGAGAAGTTATAGAGTCTTGTCGATTCAAAAGTTATGCCGATAGAGATGTGCATCGCAAGGAGAAGAATTTTTCGATATGAGCTTCACCGAGGTTTAAAAGATATACCGACAAAATACTTCGGGGTGAGTCTTGCTGAATGGAGTAATCTAGAGAAATGGATTCAGCCAGACATTTGGTGTCGGTATGAGTCTTTACGAGTTCTAAGAGTCTTGCTGATTGAATTTATTTCATCGGTAGGATTATTTTCATCAGTGAAAGGGTGATCTTGTCATAGCGACTGGAGAATACATTGAAGACTACATATCTGTAAGACGCAAAGATATCTATGAGATATCTCCCTGACTTGGAATTGTCACAGCGACATGAAAAATAGAAGCAGTAGTCATCAAGTTGATTCCAAGTGTCGGTAAGACCACAAAGTGTCTTGGAAAAAGGTTAAGTAAACGTTGCAAAACGACTTCGCTCCAGATTTGAAAATCTCTCACCGATAGGACATTTGATGCGACAGTGCTAGTTTCAAAGGAGGCTTCATTCGTGCTTCATTAATGGAGCGATGGGATAAAACAGTAATGTTTTAATCAATTCCTCATTTCTGAATTGATT
>VDFB02055760.1:0-21140 GCA_007258455.2 Sequoia sempervirens
CCACCTGAATTCTCACTTAGAAGGTACGGCCAAGAAGTATGATGTCTGCCAGATGAAATGAAGGCGCCATCTCCCAAAACCCTTTGAAACTGATAAAGAAATCCAATAGGAAACACAGTTCAAGCCCAGTAGAACCTCTGTATGAAGCTCTCACAAACTGCACAAATTTAGTTGATCTCTCACAGCCTCAAAAGTGCTCAACACTGAAGAGTTATCGTTCTTCAATGGAAAAATTGTTCAAACCCTGATCACAGGAGAATGCACAGGAAATAGCACAAGGCAAAGTCGAAATTGTCAAAAGGTGAGTTTCTCATTGCCAGAAATGCCCTTTTATGCAAAGGCACAAATCCCAAGAAAATACGCCACTTTTGGATATTAAAATCTTTTAAATAATATTTAATTCATTTCAATAGTATATGAATTAAATACTTGGGCGCACTTTATTCATTTAAGTGGTTTAAAAATATTAAATCACTTTTAGAGAATATTTAAGTGATTTAAAAATATAAAGTCAATTTGACTTTATAATTAAATATTAAATCCATTAATATTTAAATCACTTAAAAACCCATAACTCACTCAAAACACCATATAATCCTCGTACCGCCGGTCAGGCCGACCGTGATCAAGAACTGTGAACCAAATTTCACCGGCTCAAAACCGTAACGATCAAACTCTCCGTGAAAGTACCACCGACTCTCTAACCAATCCAGCTTACCCACAAGGGTCCAAGAAATAGGCTAACACTCGTAAACAAGATCAATACCGAAAAGGGGACATTACAAATCTTCAAAAATTAACCATTGAAATCATCATCTAAGTCACTGAAATGACCATGTGCAACGTGAAATACTATCGCGAAACGCTCCTCCATCATGAAATGCTCCGTTCTGAGTCTCTGATTCAGGTTCTGATCAATGAAACTGCCTTTGACTGACAAACTACTGACAAAACTCCATGCTTGATATTGCCCAAAAACTATACTTGACATCATTTTAGCAAGGTTAAGACTCTTTTAAACAAAATGCCTTGATGAAGCAAAAATTTTGGTTTTGGGTACAACATATAAATTATTTAATCAAAAACTGTTTGAAATAGATGACTCTTTTTTCAGCAACGGGGGATTCCATTCACTTTTATCAAATTTGTAATTACATACACAATAGGATCAACCTTACCCAGCCATGGCATCAACCCAGTAACACTAGTCAAAAAACATTTTAGCATAATAATAAAAAGCACATCTGCTTACTCACAAAGGAGCCATAAAGGGCTTTCAAGGCATATATATAATTGTTGTTACATTTAAACTGTAAGGAAAAAGATACTCTCACAAGCGCCCATACTTTTGACAAAATATCAGCATTGATTGTAATCTTTCAACACAAAAAGATTCTGCTGATTTGCAATTGTTCCCTCAGTACCCTTTTCCACTCTGTTCTCTCTGCCAGAAACATGATGCAAAATAAGTTGGAAAAGATTATTTATTGGGATGAATTTTTCCATCTGTTCAACTCTTGTTAGTCAGTTGCTATTGGCATATGGAATCAAATTCAAACGTATCTGGATAAAATTAGCAATTCAGTAGATTCCATCCATTTTCTATTTTCTGGCCTGTCTATCATTTTTCAACTGTTTCATTTCTTTATATGCAGATTAGACCATTAAGTTTGATGTTACTGACATTTATGTAGGATTTGGACATGGAATATCAAGAAACACTCTACTGTTATGAAAAGACATTGATAATTTTATGCATTTGCTTGGAATTTCCTTGTTAGGTATAAACTGAGGTAGACTTGTAACCTTGAATAGCACTGTCTGCATTGATGCCAAAATATATGTTAGACCAGAACTGCTTTCAAGCACAACACTATGTGTTGGTTTTATTTTTTAAATTAAATCTTAGGCGCCAAATACATTGTCAAAACAGACACTGATTGTGCCACACACAAGAAGACCAACCAATGTTACACACCATATTGGCGGCACAAAGAGCTAGAACTTTTTGCAAATGGATACAAACAAAGAAAAGTATAAACAAAGAAAGAAAAGTAAGGCAAAGTCAATTCTTTTGAAGGCAAGGTCGATTTTCTCAACAGAAAGAGTAAATTTTTGTGCTGGAGAAAGTTAATTTAATTCTTAGCTGAAAGTTAATTTTTGTGGTGCGCACTTCTTCATTTGATTTTTGATTAAATTCTTTCAAGCTGAATTTAATTCGCAGCCAGAGGATATTCCAGAGGTTTGGAGTTTGTTTGGCTAAGTTTCTCAATTCTTTTCCATCTTATTCATTCCGGCTAAGTTCTGGCCAAATTTCAATCAAATTCGCTTACTTTCAGCTTGCTTTTTCGCAGGAATTCAATCTTTTTAATAAGCTGAAAGTAGAATTTTCGAATAAAAGGCCCACAAATAAATTATATTTTAAAATCTACATATTAATGTTAGTGTTTTTTTTATTGCAAGTTAATGACCACACTGAGAGAATCATCAAAAAGGGTGTCGATGAAGTTCGCCAGTAAAGGGCTGCAACGAGAGTCAAAGATTAATTCAAAATGGAAAAATATTGCAGACACTAATCTTGGACATGTGGACTTTGATGAGTTCAAAAGGAGCATATATGGACATAATGGATTGCCAACACCAATTGCACGACGGATGGTGAGGAATGGCATCTTTCAAGCAGCCGGATTCCCACCAGTGATAGAATGTGTCGAATTGATGGTAGAGTGCGCCATCTATTATGATGTGCAGGAGAGACAAATTGTTGCACTGGACGGAAGGATATTGGCTCACCTCGGCGAAGTGGCAATTCAGGAGGCATTTGGCATTTTGACACATCATCGGACTGTCTATAAGACTAAGGAAGATGCCAAAAGGTTGTATGATGGCCAATCTGAATTGTGTGCCACAAATATTAATAAGTCATGGCTGGAAAAGCCTAGACCATCTGCTAAGAAAATGCCCAAGAAGCTGCGTCAGACAGACTTTAAGGAGGATTATGGAGATATCATTTTGATGTTGAACAGGATAGCTGGCAATCCACAAGGCGCACCTTTTGAGTCCTAGATGTAGTACTTTATCGATGAAATCACCTCCGGCGTGAAAATGTTCAAATGGTCCCGCATGATTAGCGACAATCTTCACAAGAACTGATCAATTTGGAGAAGACAAAGTCTTTTCACATGAGCTCCTACGTCATCTATTTGTTGGCCAGAACATACAGATACTCAAGACTTATATGCAAAGGCAAAGTAGGAAATGGTGAGAACGAACTCAAGTCTTATGACTGTTACCCGCAACTGCAACTCAGAGAGAAATCTCACTTCAGGCAGGAGCACGATGCTTTCCTCATGTACATCACCCGCATACTCCAAGGAGGAACTGACCAGAGATTGAGCCATGAGGCCAAGAGCTTGATTAGTCGATATGGATCTTGGTTTATCCAGTTTCCAAGGTTTACGTATATAAGGATCCAGGGATTCACTAGAAATCCTTACAGGCTTCCAATCTATCCTACAAATAGGATGATTTTGCTCGAAGTCCTTTGACAGTGGGAGGATTACCAGAACATCCAGAGGCCAAAGCAGAAGGCAGTTGTCACTTTCCTGTTCTTCATTGGGAACATGACAAAGTCCTGTACATCGACACAAGCAACTGAAAGTGCCAGGTTGGAAATTCAATGGTATCCATCCTCGACTTATCTGTCCAGGGCCAATTTTGACCCTCACAATCACATCCGGACCGTGGATGCAAAAAGGTACAAACACAGAGTAGACCTAGAGGATTTTTGGGCAGATGCTACTGACGATTATGAAGTCAGGAAAAATTTATGGTCTAGACCGCAGGTGGATTTGATAAGAGCAACAGAATTTTGCCGAGTACCTAATCAGTTACAAGACGTTGGGGAATATGTCCAACCATGTTTTGATGAGAATTGGCCTTTTCCTACCATGAAGTGGTCCGAGCCCGAGCTGTCAAATTTGGCCACATTAATGAGGCTAGTAATCAAGTATTCTCAATGGTGGGTCGACCAGCAAGTTCAGGAACTGAGACGAAAAAGAATGACGCTCACTTATGATTTGCTAAGTGAGACAGAGTCATACTCCTCCAATGCCGATGCATCCCACAATGATGATTTGGTTGAGATTACTGGGAAGAGAAAAGAAGTGGCTGCAAACATCAAGCCTGTTACAAAGAGACAAAGGGTGGAGCCATCCCGTTCAGCCGCATCCAAAAACATAGATGAGCTAGTGACCACTACGGACGAATCCTTGGCTGATATGATGAGACCTCCAATTCAAGAGAATAACAATGAGCCGATCCAATTGGATGATGACGAGCCCCCATCTCCTATGAGCACAGAAATAATGGGTTCGAATAATGAAATGGACGTCCAAAATGATGAATTCCAAGAGGGAATGATTTCCACTCTCAAAGGAGTTTTGGATATCCCAAGTGCAGAAAATGTTCAAGTTGAAGATGGCATTGAGCAGCCTACCATTCCTGATTGGTTAAAAGAAAGAATGAAGATATAGGTGCCAATTGAGGTCCAAGAGGAAGATGACATTGCAGATTTCTTGGCTAGATTAGAACAAGTTGTTGTGAAGAAGCCTGCCAAGAAATTTTCCACGATTCAGAGGGATGAAGCAAGCAGCCGTTCCATACAGATTGCAGTACCAATAGTTGACAAAGCACAAGATGAAACCACTCCCCAGGAATACGCCATTACCACTATAGACCTAGGCCCAACAACAAAAGGCCAGGAGGTAGAAGAATTGGATAACTCAGTCTCAACTATCAAGGCGAGACTGGAAAAGGAAGTGGTGAAAAAGAAAGAATACAAGGAGGTCGAGCGCCTGAAGGAGTATATTCAACATCTGACCCAACCACTCAATCAGGCTAATGCAGTAGCTCCTCCTCTTCTCAATTCCTCACAGGAGATGGCCAAGGATGTGGAAGAAGGTATGGTCACGACTAAGGAAGCCAAGGAATGGATGACAAGTAAGGGCATAGAAGTGGCTTCGTTCATGGAGAGATTAACACTTGCCTACGGACAGACTTCCTCATTCCTTTCTAGACTAGCTGGCCATGGCAGAAGTTTGGGACAACCTGTCGGATATGCAAGAGAGGCTCATTCCATGCCTCAAAGTGTTGAAGGGTGTCCCAAAACAAGAATTGCTCAAGGGAAAGGTAATTACAGCAGGAGCCACTTATGACTTTCATCATTGGTTTTGGGCATTAACAATACAGAGCGAGGTTTTAGAAAAGGCAAAGGTTGATGGGCTCAGAATTGAAGAGCAAATCAAAGAAAACCAGAGGAAGATTTACCTCATCGCTGCGGACGTGTTGGATAAGGAAATTGTCCGAGAAAATGACATGCAACGAGAAAGACTGAAGAACAAAGTTCAGGAAATCTTCTTCTCTGTTACAGGATCGTTTCTAAGGCAGGACTTCACAAAAGTGGCGAACCTCTTGTCCATTCAGAATGATTTCATAAGACAAGAAGCAGATTGGGAAAGTGCCTTTGCCAGATGTGCTGAGGACTTGGACGGGCTAGATTTCAAGATGAACGTGCTACCATAGGTCATAATGGAAGAGATCCTCCAGATTGTGTCCAGGTTCGTCGAGCATACTGTTGCTCGGGAGGATAAGGACGCATCCCCTTGAAGATAGCTCCGGACACCACTTCGTTGCTTGTTTACTCATAGTTCACTGATGTTATTTGGGAAACCCTAATTAGGGTTGATGTGTATTAATCTAGGCCATTAATGTTGTTTTAATCTTGGCCTTCCATTTGCTATTGAAAACTCTATAAACTCATGAACTCTCATTTTCATTTGTGTGGAGATAGTATATGAAATTGTTGCGTTTTGCTACTTCCGATAGTAAAAGCTCTTATGCATGATATGCTCTGAATCACTTTTATTGTCAAGTGGTGTGCAAGGTTGCATAACTTCTTCAACCATAGATTAAAATTAGATAGAACTTTAGATTACAATTAAAAATAGAATTTGCTTTGAATGTTTGTTAAGTGAATGCAAGATTTGATGGTTTAGATTTATGGTGAAACATTGCTCATACTTTCTTTGGATGGATGTTTTTCATTCAATGCGTAAAGTTAGCCTGAGCTTGTGATTGTGGATGCTTAACTTCGGTCTTATTCGAGGCATGAAAATTATAATCACACCCTTTGAAGATTGCACCCACTTTGTGTAGTTGTCCCAGGGAGGTGAAACAAAGCATGGTTATTCGTTTCACCCGATCTTTACTGTCTAGGAATAGATTAGATCCTCTAAACCCTCATCTTTTTGCCCCTTTTTTGAGATTCAAACTAAAAAGTCCCAACGAAAGAAGCATTTAATGATAAAACCGTCTAAGTCCCGCACTTGTGAGAAATTCTTTAATGTAAGTCCCTTTGTGTATTACCAACATATCACAACGCCCATTGAGCTCGTCCACATGTCATGACCTGATGAAAGAAACCTTGGAGTCGCCATATGATCTTCTCGCAATCTTAGCATATGCAGTGACCTTGTTCAAGAGAGGATAGAGTGTCTTTGGACATTTTATTCTGAAGTGTTCGGTGGATGATAAAACGTACCCCAACAAGGACCAACTTCCAAGCATTTAAGCTTTCAAACCGAGGAAACCCGCTCTAATACCAATTGAAGAGAACACAACAAATCCTGAAGGGGGGGGAGGGGGTGAAACAATATTTCAAACTTTCAAACTTAAGACCTTATGAAACATAAATCAAAACAGCTATAGCAAGCACAAAACAAGATGAACACCACTTTTCATGTGGAAAACCCTTTAAGGTAAAAAACCATAGCAGATCAATAGCTTTCATTAATAATAATGGTCACCACCCCAAATTACAAGTGAGCACCAACTCACTGAGAGTGCCAACTCTCCTTGAAGCACCAACTCCAAGACTGCTGAAGCACCAACTTTAGTAACATAGAACACTTGATACATAACACATGCAAGCAAAATCACTGTCCAAAATCTAAAATCCTTATGATCAAACTCTTAACTTATTTGTGGTAAAACCTGTAGCCTTCTCATTTCACAACATTCTTCAGAACTCATAATTATTCAAAAGCATACAAAGTTAGACTCCTTTTAATCATTTATCACATCAACGAACAGATGAATCCTTGCAAAATCAGGCTTCTCAAAACAAAAGAAATTCATATCAATGCAATTATCAAAGAATTGACTCTTGACTGAAAACAGAGGACCTTTTAAATCAAGATGTATATTCCAAGACCGATAGAAGTTCGACCTTTTAAAGCAAACTGCTCAGTTAATATAAGATGCCTAACACCCTCTTTCTATCACCTAACCTGTATAAACTCTTTTCTGATTTCACATACACTACTCCTCGCAAGAGCAAAATAACCTTTCTCGACTTCCTCACACACAGAAATCCCTTTTAGTGACCTCACTAATCCAATTTGTGTGCACAGAAACAAGAGATACTAGACTGAAACTTAAAATACCATGAACGAAATGTTTTACAACATTCACATACTTATGAATCAACTGCCAAGGAGCAATTCATTGAACACAAGAATGTCGCAGACCTTCATAAAGGTATATCACCAAAGGCCATGCATCTTTCTTCAGAAATTGTCCTCAATATTATAAAATGTCATCCTCAAATCATTAAGTCGACCACTAACAATAAGCCAACATAATTAGCTAGCCGCTAAAAACATGACTCCCTAGCCTTTTTACACAGCTAATATCTTGAGAACTAGCGATGCTTTTCTTTTTGCCAGTATATCATTTATACAAATTACTAAACACATCCAATAAATGAAAGCCGTCGCTGCATGTAAAGACAATTCCCGTCGATTCAAAATAAAGTCATCACATTTTCTAAAAGCAAATAATTCTACCTCCTCTTTGAATGCAATTCAAAACTAAAAATGAATATGATTTTATTATTTACCACCCGTAAGAGAATCGAAAAACTAAAGCAATTGAGAGAAGAATCGAAAAACTAAAGCCATTGAGAGAATAATCGCCGTGAAAGAAAGTCAGATACTTGTATGAGTTGCCCTCTGCACAAGCCGACATCCATATAGACAGGTGATATTTATTTGCACGACCTCCTCTCTTAGATTTCAACCAATCGACTAAAGGATGAATGCAAGAGGTTTTTATTTTTTAATACGGCATCAGATGGAAATTTTCGATCATGGCCACACTCTTTGAAATGCTCCCATACACGGTACGTGTCTTTTAAAAACTCAAACAAAACCATAATTAAGACCTATGGACTTCATACTAATGTCGCTATCTTTAGCAATACTGAAGCCACCCTAAACAAAAAGAATATTAGTTGCCTCATTGAAGTTGACACCAAAAGTTTTTATTAAGGATGAAGCATTACAAATAGAATTTGAGCCACCTTCAATAACCGAGCCTTCACAAACAACGCTAACAAAGGCATTAGACTATTCAACTTGACACAACATGCTGATTTGGCACATATGCTGACAAGGAGACAGGCAAGTAGGTGAAGAAGACACATAGGCACCTCAACTAAGCAAGCAAGTAGCTGAACTAGACAAGCAGGTAGCAGAAGTAGACAAGCAACCAGCTCAAGCAAACAATCAAGTAGCTCAACCACACAGGCAAGTAGCTCAAGCAACTTGACATCAATGAAAAAATACTCAACACTTATTGCACAGCTCCTTGAACTTAAGTCCACACTGGTAGATGTGATACTGAGTGTCTCAAAATAATGTTCATAGGCACATGGTAAGCATTTTAGCATAATAACCACCATATCCTCTTCCATCTTTTGATCTATGGCAAACAACTAATCTCTAATGTCCTTGATATTTAGCAAATGTTCCTACAAGGATGTCTCATTCATCGTAATCAAAAAAAGCAGCTTATTAAGGAAGAAGGCCTTGCCTTTATCTAACATATCATGCAAATCTTACAAGTGTTTCCAAATTTCCGCAAAAAATGTACCTGTCTGTACCTCAACTAGACGACTTCTCAATCATACTCATCAAACTTGTCCTAGTCTTTACCTAGAACCATTAGCCGAGTGTCGATACCTAGGATGATCTTATCAAGGCATTTTTACTCGAAGATCATGAGCATGTGTTGTTTCCACATGTTGTATTTTTTGCTAGTGAAGTGTCAGCTACCTTCCAACATGATATTGGGTAATGCAGCCATCCCCACAATTTACAATTATGGAAAAAATAAACCCTCATTGATGGAATAACCTACAAATTTTGCAAACCCTAGCAAAAGGAACAAGTTTATAAAAAAATTGTTAAAAAAAGGTGACCAAAATGCCCACAAAAGTGTGAAACCCTAGCCACCCACATTTTTTTTATACTTAAAAAGAACAAAAAATCACCACAATTCTTTTTGTTACCCATTGGGTGTAGCCTAGCCTGTTGCGGATTTGGCAAACACTATAAAAGAAACCCACAATTTTATAAAAAATCGAAAAAATCAATAAAAAAAACTGTCGTGCACATATTTCATCTCTCGTCTAAAAAATTGTTTGATTTCAAGCAGAATATGACACAATTTCAATCGCACGATTTTTCTAACAAAAGAATAATCCACATTTTCAGAAGAAAACACATGATTTTGTTTTTAAAAAATCATCAAAAAATGGAGGAAACCCGTGATTTTGCAAAGAAAAAGAAACCGATGGTATTCCAACAAAAATGATGTAATTTTGTAATAAAAAGAGGTGCATTGTTTTCATTTAAAACCCACGCGATTTTCAAAAAATGGTCGTGTGATTTCAATAAAATATATGCACGATTTTGTGAAAAAAAAAAACACTACCAAAAAACCCTTGCACAAATCCATACAATACCACACTATTCCATAATTCACTCCTTTGGCACATTCTATGTCACAAGCGTGCAATTTGATGTCCCCTTTTCAGTAGCCACCTTGAGGATCGCTTAGCAATGTGATTTTAATTTATTCCCAAAGGCTAAAAGGAGAAATAAGGGAATAAGTATTAAATTATTTATTTATTTACTTCAATAAATTAAAATCATAAGATAACTTTATATTTAATTAATTTAATAAAGTGACTTAAAATAAAATAATAAATCATAAAGTCACTTAAGGGAATAAAATAATAATATTTCTAGAAGCTTCTTGGAAAGCATTGAGAAATCTTTATAAGGAGTTGTTGGCCTAGCATTTGAGCATTGCTTATGTCTTGGATTATTCTAGTCATACCAGCTTGGTAGAAGCTTGAATGCTTCACTTGTCCATGGGTTTGAAGACTCTAGGATACCAAGTTCGGTTGTGAAAGATGAACCCTAGCTGGAGATTGTGGAGGAATCCATCCAGGGTTTCTACAGGTGCTTCATTGGAAGAGTTTTGTGTAATGTCCCTTTCCAAGCCCCGACATTTTCTTTGTGGACTTAGCCTTTCCTTGGGAACCCGGAGGCTAGTCGGAAGTTAAAATTAGGGTTTCCTCTTTTGAGGAGGTTATTGCTCGAAGATGATAGTTTTAATGGCGGATTCCTTCTGGGTTTTCAGAGGGCTTCGCGGTGGTATGTTCATCTCAGCATTCAGGGCACTTTTTGGAATTTACTATTTTTAGTAAATTCTATTTTTGGCAGCTTTCCAGATGAGCTTAGGTTGGTTGACTCCCGGTTTCAGCTTGATCGGTTGACTTCATCAGTATGGGCTTCAGGGCGTTCTCGGAGAATTGAGCTAAGTCATTTAAATTAAAAAGTCACGTTTAAATGTTATATTTTAACGTTGACCCTTTTGCTTAGGCTTAATGACTTAATGTTGTTTTAAAAAGTGGGTTTTATGGGTGGCGCCCTCATTAAGAAATGATTTTAATTATTTCTTAAGTCAAAGCAAGATTTAGTGGGGCGCATATTCCAAAGTTTAATATTTAATTAAAATGTCAAATTGGGAGACTTGAAGAGAAAGTACGCCCTCATGAGGAGATTAGAGTTTTGACCTAAAATCTGATTTTAGGGTTTCGTGAAGTCAAACGAAAATTATAAAAAGGAGGCTTGTGCATCATTTTTGGGTATCTTTGGAAAATACACTGTTATGCTGCCGGATTGGCTCTGGAATCGCTTCGAGGAATGAAGGCCTCCTAGCATCGGGCATCACTTCGTGTTTGAGAGACAACATCAAGTGGTGAAATTCAGTCTTTTGTGAGTACATCTTAGTTCATCCAGTTTGTGTTCCGCATTGCATTGTTAGATCATTAGTTGGTATTTATTGTTTCAGCTTTTAGCATCTTTTACTACAGCAGATTCACGTTTTCAATTGTAAATCAAAAAATACCAAAAAAAGAGTTCTGGGTATCATCTATTTCTCATTGTCTAGGGTAGGCGCCCCAATTCCTAGGTTTTCAGATTTTATTGTTAAGAATTGAAATTTTAAGAGAAGGCCGTACCTTTCAGCTGGGCCGTACCTTTTGTTTTTGTCTTGGGAACCGTGAAAAATAAATCTGAAACTTTGTGATCAGTTGTAGAGTCTCTGTTTGGTCGCCATCATTATTAGGACATTTTGCATCAGGTTTCGTGTTAATCGGATGACTCTGGAGCAAGTTGTGAACATTATCTTGGTTTTGTAAGTTGCTGGTTATTCATTTTTAAAGTACAGATCTGTCAGAACAGCATACAGAAATCTGCATTATATGATTGTAATGACACTGTGAAATTACTTAAAGATTGTAGCAGATTCATTGTTGAACATTTCATTTGAGAAGCATCTGATATCTTGACATTGCAGGCAATCATTATATTTGTAAACTGGCAGTAGTACTGACCAGTGTTCGTAATATTGCTTTGTCATTATTTGTAATTCTCGCTCTTGCTTTCAGTAATAGTTTGAAATAGTAAACTCCGCCCTATGGTCGCTACTTCCCATTCTGGGTGAGCAAGCACATTCTGGGTGTTGAGCAGTTTCAGCTTCAGCATTTTATTTCAAGCATTTGCTTCTGTATTCACTCCGTCATATGGTCGCCCCTCACTCCGTATTGGATTGGGTAGCACATACTTGACGTTGAGTTCCTTTCTGTAATAGTGTAGAAGATCCTCTGACCAATGCTCACCATCATCGGTGCCATTCTGGTTAGAGTTACAGCATAAGCAGTTTCTTTCAGATCCTCTGACCAATGCTCGCCATCATCGGCGCCATTCTGGTTAGGGTTGCTTTCTTGCACGTTTAGGTTTATCCATCTAACCTTAACCGGTGCACTGTTGTAATGTTGTAATCTGATAATTTGTGAAAATCAAAAAAAAATTTGGCTCGGAATATTTCATTTTGGCGTATAGCCGGCGTATTATTGGCCTTCTGAAAGGAGTTGTAGTTTGATGCAATAGCTGGTTTATTATCGCATTGTTGATTTGCAGCAACTGGCTTATTGTTGCAATCATTATTGCATTGGAGATTTGCAGTAGCTGAGGTATTGTTGCAAAACAGTATTGAAAGAAGTTTATTTCTTCCTGGTTTGGTTATTGACAAATTTAACGGTCATTGGACCAAATTTGTGAAGCTAGAAAAGAATCGATTTTGGTGAAGATAAAAGATTCAATTTGTGGAGGAAACAATTTACAGCAATTTATAGTTCATTGACAGCCATTGTGGAGTTCGATTTTGGTGGAAGCAAATTGGTGAAAGCATTTTCAGTTATGCTAAGTCAATTTCATCCATTGGCAAATTGATTGCATGGTGTGGATCGATTTTCTTGGGCAACATAGTCGCTGGTTTGGGAAGGCGATTTCCTGTTGAGGAAGATGTCTTCTTTAGCAGTTCGATTGGAGAATTGTAAGCATCATATTGGATCGAGCCTTGCTGGGATTCTTCACTCAGCAAATAGGAGATTAGGCACTGGTCAGTTGTGCATTAAAATCTCATTGTTGGATCGAAATTTACTGCTGGGAAACTTGTGGGATGTCCCTCGCTTTGGCGCAGCATCGCTGATCGTGAGATTATTCTCATCATGAGACCCTCGTGAGGCTGATCGAAGGGTTAGAGGGTCGCTTCGCTGCTTGGCTCATTCCATTAGCTGCTCTTTGATCAATTGGTTGCCTCGCTCATTCGGAGACCTTTTGCAGAATTGCTATTTTTAGCAGTTCCTGGCAGGCAGAGTGGGACCACTGCTATTTTTAGCAGTTTGAGGTTGGCAGCGTCCGGATTCATTTCAGAGTTCGTCAGCATCAGACGGAACAGTTATCGGACATGTAACGAGGAAGATATTAATATTTAATTATATTAATTAAATATTAATTATTTAACGATTATAATGTAAAGTTATAATAATAAATTATAACTTAAGTTGCCTGCCTTGAGGGGTGCGCCCATCATCAGAAAGGGGGCCAGTTTGAGAATTAAAATATTATAAAATATTTTGGCTGGAGACTTTTGAATTATTAAAAGATTAAAATATGATATTTTAATTAAAACCCTATTATGGTGGAAATCGCACTTTTCAGCTTAATAAGGGTTTTGCCTTGGTTTCTGAGCCATTATGACATTTTTGAGAAACAGGAATTGATCAAGTTTTGCCAGAGCACAGAGACCTTAGGGTTTCGTCTCGAAATCGTCGGAGAACGAGCCATCTCCTTCGAAGCAGTTCAGAGGATGTGAAATAACATCCGATTTATTGCCAGTCGTGGGATTTCTTCATCCAGAAGAAATTATTGAGCTCATAGTAATTGATCTACAGAGTACCAGAGACCTTATTCGTTCAGAAGAACACCAAGCACCAGGGCGCACCATTCCAGAGGGATTATTATATTGATATTCTCACATCTTAAGAGGAGGGGCCGTGACAAATCATTTATATTGCGTACCGGAGCCGTACCATTTAGTACAGTACAGCCGTACCATCCTTGGGAAAAGATCATAGTCTACAGAGTTTCAAAGAATCTTGCATTCAGAGGTCCTTCATCTCTTTATGCGCTGATATCAGAGAGAACTGGAAACATTTGAAAAGGCCGTACCACCATTAAATGCTGTTGCTGTCCTGACAGCAGCCGTACTATTTAGACTTCTGGCCGTACCACTTCAGGAAGCTGAGTTTATTAAATCTGTTCAGAGGTCACACATTTGTGGCGCCTACCTCTGCACTCCAGGAGACTTCAGAGGAAGTTGTATTTTATTTTATATTAATCATTGCTGTTATGAGCTGGGCCGTACCAGACTGTACCAGGCCGTACTTCTCATAACCAGGCCGTACTTCCTTCAAGGGCAAGAAAATACCTTACATATTGGTCTTCTATCTTCCATTCTGGAGGCGCCTATCTTCCTGAATCAGTGTGCAAACTTTTCACAGAGGGAGAAGCTGACTTAGAGGAAACCGTACCATCATCTGGAGAACATTCATTGCTGTTACAGAAATCAGGTTTTCAACTTATTTGTTGCTTTTTACTTTGCATGTTACCTGATCTTCAATGTAACCATCTCAGAAGAATAATAGAATATCTGGCAACATTACTATCAGTAGTTTTCACTGTTTTTAGAGTTAAATGATTTTAATTGAATTTATTTCAAGCACTTGCAAAAATCGCCATCTTTATTATCATGCAAACATCAAAAAAATCTCTCAAAACCTAAAAACGCCGAAAACTTGAAATATCACGAGCAAGAATGTGGGGAAACCGTGGTTTTACAGTTGGTATCGTGAAGCAAATCCCGCCATCCTCGAGGGTTTAGCCGCTCTCTCTAAAATTTAACAGTTAGGGTTTTATCAGGTATTATTCATACAGGCGAGTTTTGGTTGACAGGTAACAGGGTTCAATCTGGCAGTCGGGAAACATGGCTGACAGAACTGACAGGTATTACAGGACTGACAGAACAGTTGATCTTAGAACAGAGACTCCTTACAATAACAGAGGTCAGAACCGTGCGGAGGTCTTGCATGCACTCAGAGAACTTAGTGCAGGTCAACGACGGTCAAATGGTGTATTACAGCAGGTGGCAGTTGCACTTCAGAGACTGGATACTCCGAGGAGATCGCCACCACCTCGTGACGATGACAGAAGTGTTACAGGTTCGCGGAGAGCTCCTAGGTCAGTGTCACGGACAGCGGATAGGCCTACGAGGCCCACCTTCACGAGACAGGAGCCCGTTGAGGATATATCAGGTGAAAGGAATGAGGGTTGGTTCGCCAGCACACTCAGGGCAGCGAACAACGAGTGGCAGTTAGAAGCACCTGAGATTAGTGGGAGGATTAACATTGACAGGACACCGCAGAGCACAGATGGAGAAGTGATTAGCATGTTTCGGGAGTATAGCAATCTACCTCAGAAGATTAAAGAGAAACTTTCTTTCGTGAGTTACGTGGATGTGCACCCGAGTCTTTGCCATAAGACGGAGTTCGAAAAACAGAGATATCTCACTACAGCTCGTGAGTTGTTTACACCTGGGAAAGATAGAGAATCTACATCCGATGATTGTACAATTCTTCATGAGAGTGATTTGATATCTCCAGTCTCTTATGAAGTAGGCAGAAATTTGTGTGATGAATTTGATCGAAGTGCTTATTTGATCCATAAGCACACTAGCACAACTTCGGGTAATGGCTTACCTACATCGTCTTTGCAGGAGGTGACTCAAGAAATTTCTGCCCTAAAAGCCACTTCTGATTTTTATAACAGCAATGGTGAAACTTTGCGTGAGCATGATATAACAGCTGTTTCAGAGGTGCAAAGTAACTCTATGGAGTCGTCACGTGAAGAGATTCCAGAGTTGGGTACTACAGATGCAGTTGGTATTGAGGATTTATGTTATGACGAGTCTGATTTTCCGGATCAGACCTTTGAAAACCAGCTAGAGGATTCGTATGTTGACACGGAATCCCAGGATCATGCGTTGGATGAGCATGCAGTCACTGTTGGAGTAGAAGCGTGTGAGGATACTGTCAGACCAGCAACTTCTACCGTACCAGTTGAGCCATCCTTCGAGGTACAGAGCAGCAGTACCTTAGATGTTGAGGTGTGCATGGTTGAGAGCACACACGATGCTGCAGATCATGAGGAGAGCGATGACGGATCAGCGTCATATCATAGTGCATATGGTGAACCGGAAATCTTGTATGGGGGTCGTGAGTTTCAGAATCCTCATCATTTGGTTGGGCAACTACATGTGGATGACACTATGATTACTACCGCCCTTGAGCATTTTGACGTTGCTCGTCAGATGTTGACTACCTACAGTAGGAGTCCTTCGACAGATGAGCACAGTGATAGAGGTTTTTCCCTTGCAGTGATACATGCACTCCGAGAAGCAATTGGAACGATGAAACAAAACTATCTAAAACTACTAGCAGACAGAGATTTCCTTCTCGAGTGGGATTGCATTTGTTATGATGCATGGCGGGGAAAAGAGGAGCGGATCGATGAGCTCACTCATGAGCTGGAGGTGACTGCGAATTCATTGCAGAGCACCCAGTTGGCTCTTCGGGAGTCACAGTTACAGATTGAGAGGCTTACCGTGGCGTTGAGGTTAGCACAGTCTTCACCACCTTTGGACATCGTGCAGTCTTGCATGGCAGTGGTTGGTGAGGAGTATACACCCATGGTTCATAGTAGTGTAGGAGATGTTGAGGATGAGGTTACCTCCATCTCGGTCACAGGATCAGTTGATACAGATAGGATGAGTGCACTCGATGAGAGTTGCAGTGAGCCACGCATTGCACCTGGTTCTCATGAGACAAGTCCCGCGATAGGTGATGCAGGGCAGATCATTGATAGTTCCTGTGACATGGTTGTTGATACACTGGAGAGTTGTGTGACAACCCTTGATACTTGTCCATCTTCACAGCAGATATTCAGAGTCTCATCCAGTTGGGAGATTGGTACTTGTGTTGATTTGTTTCCCTCTCCCGGAAGCAAATCAATCTTTTCATTTGATACAGTTGACTATGGTCGGCAGCTCGTTGAGCCTAGTCAGGAGTACAACTCAGTTTATTATTCCAGCGATTCAGAGATGGATGATTCCGATCAGGATAGCGTGATTGTGCAGTTTGTAAACAATCCATTGTTTGAATTTGATGGTGGGGTGATCTATGATAACCCACTCTTCGAGTTGGACGCCGATAGTACTCTTGACATTAGTTCTGAGTTGGGTGATGATCGTAGTGTTTGGGATTGTTGCAGTGCATCGCAATTCCAAACCAAACTCACAGAGGAGTTCAATGAGGTGTACACGGTGAGGAGTGCTTACAGTTTTGTCTTTGATCCACCTATACATGATTCGATGCACCATGCTTGTGCACAGGGTGATTCTCTCGGTTCAGTTGAGGGGAGTATTTCCTTATTGTGTGCAGAGTTACCATCTTCACAAGATGGGGTTAGCGGATGCAGGTACTTGACTCATCAGTTTGTGGGGTATTACTTGCAGGGGCCGCAGTCAGTCATCTATCATGCCGATATGTATTTGACAGGGCTTGATAATTCTATGTCGCAGATTTTTCATATGAGGACATGGTTACAGGGCGACTATGGTGTTAGTTGGCATGATGGTTTGGACAGTTATCACATCCATGAGCATTTAGCAGAAGGAAGGGAGAGATTTAGGACAGTAGATGCTTCTAGGAGATTTTATCTCTGCATGACGGATGGATGTGGATTCAGATTGTATTGGGATCCCGGTGGCGACAGCTTTGGCATCGAGTATGGGATGGGTCCCAATAGGTCACTTCACTATTATCAGCATGGTGAAGTTGGAGACCGTAGAGCGCAGTGGCAGCCTGAGGAGGACCGTCACGACAGTTTTTCACTTTGGGTTTGGGATCCAGGCATCGATTGCGCAGTTGAGTTTGATGCCGCTACAGGAGATAGTTCGAGATGTGTGGGACATTACACAGTTTTCCTTTTGGGGCCTTCCGAGGATTGGAGTTTGTTTGCAGTTGAGATTGCTTGGGGTCAAGCAATTTTAGGGAGGGCGGACTGTCATGTCCCCGTTTTTGGCGAGCATCAGTGATCGTGAGATTGGCCTATCATGAGACCCTCGTAGGCTGACAAAGTGGTTAGAGGGTCGTTTCGGCGCTTGGCTCAGCGTCTGATTGGCAGTTTTGATTGATTGGCTTTCGTTCGGGCTCATTCGGAGACCTTTTGCAGAATTGCTATTTTTAGCAGTTCCTGGCAGGCAGAGTGGGACCACTGCTATTTTTAGCAGTTTGAGGTTGGCAGCGTCCGGATTCATTTCAGAGTTCGTCAGCATCAGACGGAACAGTTATCGGACATGTAACGAGGAAGATATTAATATTTAATTATATTAATTAAATATTAATTATTTAACGATTATAATGTAAAGTTATAATAATAAATTATAACTTAAGTTGCCTGCCTTGAGGGGTGCGCCCATCATCAGAAAGGGGCCAGTTTGAGAATTAAAATATTATAAAATATTTTGGCTGGAGACTTTTGAATTATTAAAAGATTAAAATATGATATTTTAATTAAAACCCTATTATGGTGGAAATCGCACTTTTCAGCTTAATAAGGGTTTTGCCTTGGTTTCTGAGCGATTATGACATTTTTGAGAAACAGGAATTGATCAAGTTTCGCCAGAGCACAGAGACCTTAGGGTTTCGTCTCGAAATCGTCGGAGAACGAGCCATCTCCTTCGAAGCAGTTCAGAGGATGTGAAATAACATCCGATTTATTGCCAGTCGTGGGATTTCTTCATCCAGAAGAAATTATTGAGCTTCATAGTAATTGATCTACAGAGTACCAGAGACCTTATTCGTTCAGAAGAACACCAAGCACCAGGGCGCACCATTCCAGAGGGATTATTATATTGATATTCTGAAGACTTTAAGAGGAGGGCCGTACAAATCATTTATTGCAGGCTGGAGCCGTACCATTTAGTACAGTACAGCCGTACCATCCTTGGGAAAAGATCATAGTCTACAGAGTTTCAAAGAATCTTGCATTCAGAGGTCTTTCATCTCTTTATGCGCTGATATCAGAGAGAACTGGAAACATTTGAAAAGGCCGTACCACCATTAAATGCTGTTGCTGTCCTGACAGCAGCCGTACTATTTAGACTTCTGGCCGTACCACTTCAGGAAGCTGAGTTTATTAATTTTGTTCAGAGGTCACACATTTGTGGCGCCTACCTCTGCACTCCAGGAGACTTCAGAGGAAGTTGTATTTTATTTCATATTAATCATTGCTGTTATGAGCTTGGCCGTACCAGACTGTACCAGGCCGTACTTCTCATAACCAGGCCGTACTTCCTTCAAGGGCAAGAAAATACCTTACATATTGGTCTTCCATCTTCCATTTTGGAGGCGCCTATCTTCCTGAATCAGTGTGCAAACTTTTCATAGTGGGAGAAGCTGACTTAGAGGAAGCCGTACCATCATCTGGAGAACATTCAGTGCTGTTACAGAAATCAGGTTTTCAACTTATTTGTTGCTTTTACTTTGCATGTTACCTGATCTTCAATGTAACCATCTCAAAAGAATAATAGAATATCTGGCAACATTACTATCAGTAGTTTTCACTGTTTTTAGAGTTAAATGATTTTAATTGAATTTATTTCAAGCACTTGCAAAAATCGCCATCTTTATTATCATGCAAAACATCAAAAAACTACCAAAACCTAAAAACGCCGTAAAAACCTGGAAATATCAGTCGAAAGTAGTAATGTGGGGAAACCAAAGGGGTTTCTACATGGGAGTTCACTAAGTAGCTGGCACAGCCTGTAGCATCAGAATCACAACGAATTTGGAGACCTTGGCTTGGTTTGCAAGCAGCTGGAACAGGGGCGGCATTAGCTGAACTGGGACGACTTTGCAACATAAATTATTCAAGTTCATAATAGCTTCTTCAAGCCATCAATCCAGGTTAAATATACATTGTAGTCATTGGCATTTTAGGACATTTTCATTTCAATGAGTTGGTGGTCTGTTACAGCAGTTAGAGTTGCATTTAGTCATCATAAAATATTGCTGTCCATACAGCATATGTAATTGCATTTGAGTTTTGCATTGCTGGGTTATATTGTATTCCATTGGCATTGCAAATTATTTATCTTGAGGGCGAGTTTATTGACAATATTTGTAATCAATTTCAGCTACATACTGCAATATATTTTGGAGTTAAGGAATTTCATGGCATGTGTTTGTAATTCTTTCTGTGGGCGTCTATTTGCATAGGTAGGTTGCAAGATAAGTGTTTGCCTAAATGTCCATTGGCTGTAGATGCATATCAGCTGTCTTATTGCATTGAAAAATCAAAATATATCTTGCATTGCACTATCAGATTCATTTCAGTCTTTAGTTAGATCCTTTATTGCATTTGAAATCAATTCATAAACTCAAAAACCAAAAGAGCAATCAGTTATCAGCTAAAAGGAGGTTGCACATCAAGTGTTTGACAAAATTCCTACCCTTCCAAAACTGAAAATTAAGGTCAGATTTTGCAAGGGTCTTTACATGCAAGTCATCACTGTCAACAACAATCTGTAGATCTCCATGAGTTCACCGATCCCAAGAAAGTCAACTTGAGCTCTCATACCATATAATGAAAATATAACATAGAATGATTACCAAGATATTCGATAATTAAACAAAGAGCAAAAGTCTCCTTAAATAAAAGTCACAAAAGATTTATCCGTAAAGGAAAAGAGCAACAACTAATAAAACCAAACGATAAGAACATAACTAAAAGAATAAAAGAATATTTCTAAATTCTATCCTAAAGCCTAATTGACCATTATATACTGAATATTACAATATTACTTTAATACTGAGTCTGTCAGCAATGAGAATAAAGTGATAAAGGCTTCCAGTTAGAAGTAGCTAAGGCTGTCAATTACAAAGTCTGTTAATAAAATAAGCCAACTTTTTGTGTATTTGTTTCCCACTTGTTCATACCCATTAGTAGACATCAGCATTTTGAGGGAGTTATTGTTCAATTACCTACCTTCAATTGAAGGAATTACCTGTTCGTTAGTTGCCACCATTTGTGGATTGACTTACTATGATTTGGGGATCCCTGGAACTGGGATTTTTAAAAAAACATAGGAAAAAATACAGTATCTTTTGAAAATTAACAAACCAAAAACTCAACTTCAGCTTCAGGAAGGGGATGCTGCCACAGCAGCTTGGCACTTGAAGATGAAACCCCTCAGGTCTGAAC